>VOQJ01032891.1:3700-20803 GCA_015052665.1 Apistogramma diplotaenia | reverse complement strand
ATGAAAGTCAAAAAAAAAAAATGAAAAATAAAAAAAAATGTGTGGAAAACATTCAAGTAAAAAAACTGGGTTTGGGTAAAGGTTGCCACTTCTTAAAAAAAAAAAAAAAAAGCCCCTTAAATAGTGATGTGAATTGCAACAGGTTCAGCCTTCTAGCCAGCGGTTGATCGGCTGGCGTTGCGCCTTGCTGAGCCGCCGATGTGCCGGGCTGAGGATTTCACCGGCTCAGCGGTTAGCATTAGCATGCTATTAGCATTAGCATGCTAATGCTAACACGCCGTGCTGAAAATTTTTTCTGGCTAGAAGCCTGAGGTTCATCCATTATTGTGGCACTTGATTACCATGCTGTTTGTACTTGTAATGTGAAGGAGGTGGTGCCACATTTCAAACACAAGTTACAAGTTTGTCTCCTCTGCATCTACAGGTTGTACAGACTTTGGAGGACCACCACCAGGAAGTGCTCTCTCTCTACAGGGACTATGGATTCGCTGGCCTGATCGCTCAGGATTCAGAGTTTGCCCTCTGCAACGTCCCCGCCTACTTCTCCTCACACGCGCTCAAACTGAGCTGGAATGGCAAGAACCTGACCACACACCAGTATCTGCTGTCCGAGGCTGCCAGGCAGCTCGGGCTCAAGACACAACACCTGCCCTGCTTTGCTGCTCTGCTGGGTGAGGAGCGGCACGCTCGCACACCTCAGCTAACACACACACAAATTAATCCCACATTTGACTCTGTCGACAGACTCGCTCCCGTTTGTCTTTGTTGTTCTTGTTCACTGACACAATAAAGAGTTAAGCGTCTCCTTCTTGCAGGAAATCATATTTTGCCTGATGAGGACCTGGCTGCCTTCCACTGGAGTCTGCTGGGACCAGAACACCCACTAGCCTCCCTCAAGGTAGCGACTGCCACAGCATATAATGTCATGAACCCTTAACTTCGTTTTAAACAAAACCAGATGGTTGCACAAACCCTATAGATGGCACCTATTCCAGAGGGGGGGGGGTCTCGTTGCGTGTTGCAAGCCACTACAATTAATAGCTTTCAGAGTGCTGAGTGTGGTGTGTAGCATTGCTAGCATTTGCAGCCTTCGTCCACACGCTGCTGAATGTGGTTGATGTGGTTTACTCTGACAGCCTTTACAAATCTACATTTTCACGATTGAAGTACTGCAGAACTCTGCCGCTTCACTCGCCTGTCACTGGTCTTACTTTCGATCTTGCTTGCTTATAATTTCTCGTCACAGAGTGTGTGTGTGGTGGGCGTTACGATAGGCCAGGGCCGCCGGCGACCATTGACGTTTAAATCTGAATAATCACTTTATGCTGCTGATACTTCGGTGCACGCTAGCAAAGGTAACACTTAATTGTCTAGATAACGATTTGCACTTTAGTTACAGGTAGAAATAATGTTTGGGGAGTTAGAAAATGACGTCCAAGCCATTTCCAGCATTATTCTGCATCCGTGGACTTTGCATGTTAGACTACACAAGGGACGAAATGTCATCCTGGCATCCTGGCAAAGCAAAATTTTAACAGCCAAATGAAATTATCAGTTTTCCCTTAAATATGAGTATGTAGATGCTGGGATTTTTATCCGTCCCTTTAAAATGCCCTCAGTTATGGCTCAGAAACCTGAAGTGAAATCATGCCTTTAAATAAAACTGTAAAGGTTTTTCTCTGCTAACCAACCAAATGCAGACTCGGATGAACCTCATTAGCTCAAATGTTGGTCTCACGGTGACTCAGTAAGTTGTGTGTTGGTGACAGAGTCAATATATTCAGCCCTATTTTGGTCTGTTTGCCTGAGCAGCAGTGCAGCAGTTGCTGGAAAGAATGCTAACGTCAGGGTTAACACTTTGCAGCAGGTGTAAAATACCTGCACCGAGGCCGTCTCTATAGTTACCATATGTTCACCACTTGTTTTGAAGCTCAGAGTAACATCAACTTTCAGCTTGATCTTTATCGTCACATCATCTTCGTCTCATCTGCTCCGCTCCTGGTGTGAGGATGTGCACCCACATTGAAACTGAGAGCAGGGCCGTAAGCAGAGTTCACGTGATTTCGTTCACTAATGTAAATACGGTTATTTTCTTCACCCATTTTTGTCTTGTTCCATCGACCTGCATTATTTTGCTAATAAATTCCAAAACCATTTCCTTACACACAAAGTAACGATTCCCCATCCCAGCTAATGCCTGAAGTCAAGGCACCGATATCCTATTAGAAGTGGAAAACCGAATCAGTGCATCCCTGAAACTGTATTGATTTTGGTGAAGAAAATATCAGAGATGCACTGATTCAGTTTTCCGAGACATCGTGCGATTGTTTCCTCCCCGTTTTGAATTTGTTTTACTGTATCGATAATGGAATTGAATGATAATCCTTCTAAAACTCGCTTATGGATCGACTTCAGGAGCTAATCCAGGAGAGTCTGATAGCGAAATGTTTGTCCTTCCAGTACAAAGACATGATGGGGTTCGGTGAGTGGTGACTGGTGTCTCTGTATTAGCTCTGCGACAGATTGGCAGCCTGTCTAAGTGTCCTCTATGACAGCTGGGATAATCCTCCACCCTTGATGTATGGCTGCTTTACCAGTTGGGAGTATAGTTGGTGGCTGCAACACACATGTTGTCCTGAGTGTTCTCTGGGAATTTCAGTATTGCAACCAAGAAAATGGAGCTTTGGAAAAAGTGGCAACCACATTGATTTTGTGTTTTTTTTTTCTGAACCAAATGGTTAATTTTAGTGATTAAAAACTGGGTTGTTTTTGATGCCTGAACTGTTTCACGTCTAAATGTATTGAATAACAATAAATAATCTGTGAAGTGATCAGATCAGTAGATTTGAGACGGGTCAGATGGAAGAAGTGGGAAATTCATCTCCAGAAATCCATCCAGTAGATAAGAGGCTCTAACGTTCACCACCTCTATTGTTTATTCATTTCCAAGTTTGGCCAAACCGAAGTTGTCCGTTACCTTTGAGTAACCATGCAAACAAGCTGACTAACCTAACCAGCCGCTCCCTCGGAGCAAGAAATGCAGCTTATTATTTTAGCACTGGGATGGGCAGATTCCTGAAGCCATCTCTCTGGATCATTATCATTTTGTTATTGACATGGTATTAAAATGTTTTTAGATAATTACTTTTGTCAAAGGTGCAACATCACAATATTAGGTTTATGTGAAAATAACCAGAGATGCTTGTTGAAAAATTCTGAATCAATTTTGTATTGATAAAAGCCAAAAGTTGGAAATCAAAAGCTGCTTCTGTGAAATGCTGCTTAAAAATCTGCCTCTCAGTATGTTGATGTGGCTGTTTCGCAGCGCTGCTCATAGCTCGATGCAAGTACACGAGAGCCTTTGTTCTTTTGCCGTCAGGTGCGAGCCCATCAGTTGGTGCTGCCGCCCTGTGAGGTGGTGATCAAAGCCGTCTCAGAGTACGTCGCCTCCATCAAAGACCTGGGAAACCTCGACGCCATCGCCAGAGATGTCTTCAAACAGTCACAGGTAGGTCGTGTGTGTGTGCGCTGATCCTCTTTACTGACTGCTAAACCAACATCATGCTAGGTGCATCAGAATTTGAATGAGATTTACATGAAAAGAAGTGAACATGCTTTCAGCTCAGGTTTGACTTTACATGTCAGATTTTTGCTGACAGTGAAATAGGTCATTGCTGTTGACACAAGGCCTGAGTCAGCAACTGTGCTGCCTCACACATCAGCGCTAAACCGCAGCGCTCTCACCTATCTAATGTAAATCTGTGCTGCACAGGTTTAGCTAGTCCCCGCTGTCGTCTTTGGAAGCGGGTGCTGCTGTGGTGATCACGTCCAGAGGACACACAAATGTTTGGGTAGCTCATTGAGCTCCTTCTGTCAAAGGAAAATTATGGCAGGAGTTCGGTGGTAGTTTACCGAACGTTTATAAACTGTATGTCATGTCGAGGCTCTTTGACATTCACGTTGACTAATAGGGGTTTTTCCATTGCGGTTAGTTTAGGTGATCAGTCACGCTGGCAGAGCGCGTGAGTTTTTCCACTGTCCCACATGACGAGAAAAAGCTGAGCACTTAATGAAGCCGTGCTAACGAAAAGGTGACGCTGCTGTGTTTACTACATCATCAGACACATACAAGTAGCCTCCTTGTATCTTGTTTTCATGCCTCAAAACGGGCCTTTGGGGTTTGTAAGCACAACTGGTTCACATATATTTAAAGGAAACAGTCTCCCATACGTTTAGATAGGGACTCGAAAGCGTTACCAGGATGGCTGCTTAGTGGTTTCTAGAAGACTCCATAATCTCCAAACCAGCCAGGTTAGGTGCCGAGGGCAGGTTTTCTCCTCCTGTCGGCAGCACAAACCCAGGGGGGAGAGGAAAAGGTCCCATAAACTGGCCCTGAATATTCGTGTATTCAGATTATTGTTTTTTTTTCTTCATGTAACATCCCTCCATTCACAGCAGTAATTAACATGCTTTAGTCCATCTCATTTTTGCCAGCTTCTCAGCGAGATTCAGGCATGCTGCATATACCTTTATTGACTTTGTTTCCCCAAAACAAGCATCAGTTTGGCAACAAATGTAGCAGCAGTGAGTGTCACAGACAGGGCAGGGAGGGAGACAAACCCTTTGATGGGATCTGTTTACAGTAAGCAAAGAATATGGCTGCTCTCTTCCTTTTAACAGGTATCTACTGATCTGGAACCAGCGCAGCAAACATTTAACTACATGCAAACCAGTTGTTCCTGTAGTTTAATAATAATAATAATAATAACAACCAAAACAAACATGAAGTGTAATATCATCTGAAATGTCAGCTAATCTCAATTAGCATGAGCATCAGCTTGCTCATGCTAATTAGCTTGCTAGTGCTAAATGCTACGACTGCTTGTTGATTCAGTGATCCAGGGGTCTCAAACTCCTGGCCCTGCCCCCTACTTCCGGCCTGCAAATTGATGTAAAAAATATAGTAGTTTAGCAGTTTAAGTTACTTTTTTGCTATTTCGCTATAGCGGGAAAGCGAATTTGGTCACTGTTTTGTTCCACATCACCACTCATGCACATTGTGAACAAAACTGGCTGGTGGCAGATCGCAAATTGCGGTGAAAAAATGCTATAGTGCAGCGATCCAGCCACTGAAATTAACAGTCTTTTATCGGAGTGCGGCATTCGCGCCCGCTTGCTAATTGCGCTGACAGAACAGTTCCCACGGAGAACCGGTGAAATTCTCAGCTCTGCGCAAGACGACCTCAGCATGCCGCAACGCTGGGAAATCAACCGCTGGCTAGAATTGTGCAATTTAAACTATTTTTCTGAATGAATGCAGCAGAGAGTCAAATACGGGTTTAAATGGTTGGGGGGGCTGTGTTGATGTCACAAGAATGCTCCAGCGTGGTTGACGGGGGGGCAATGTTTAGGCATGTTGTTTAATTTTGTTTACACTGAATAAACCCTGTAGGTTTAACTTGATGGCTGTGTTGCTGTTACAACCAGCATGTGTTTCGTATTACCAAAACATACTGGATCTCACCACATCATCACGCGCTGGTGTGCAATGCAGGAGATCTCACCAGCAGATGCCTCAGAACAGGTTCAGCAGTCTTGACGATGCTTTGCTTCCTTTGCAGTCTCGTATGGAGGACAAGGTGGAGCGATTCAAAAAAGCTGTGGAGTATTTCTCAGCTGCCTCCAAACCCCGCTCACCTAACATGGGGCCCTCCTCTTTCATTTGTGAGTAGGGAACTTATTTCACCACGAGCAGAACACATTCTTCTAGCTTTGTTTCATCCTTGTGTTTCCGTCTCGCTGTTCTCAGTACCTGGGTTTGGACCCACTCCATTTGGGGGACCACCTGGTCACATGGGACCGATGCAGCCTGGAAAGAATCAGGTAGATTCCTTCTCTCGCTAATCCTTCAGTCTCTTTGATGTGTAATTGTTCTGTCTACATGAATCTACATGTAGAATAGTGGATTAGGTTTTTTCTGCTCTTTGAAATCCCTTTGAGGCATGTGCTCGTTTAGCAGCTGATGGAGGAGGGTGCACTCCTTCCTGTCACACATCCAGCCATCAGCCTTCATTAAATGCTTCCAGTTTGATCTGATATAAAATAGGACAGCATTAGTTCCCACCCCTTGAGACCCCTTCTCCTTGCTCTTCCTCTCCTATACTGAATTTCCCATGCTTCTTCCTCCTCCGACCCATTTTCCCCTTCTTCTTCCCTCCTCTCCCAGTTCCCTCCCCCCCAGGTTCCGGGGTTAAAGCCACCCTATCAAAATGCTCCATATGGACCTGGCTCCGCCGCTCTGTTCCAGACCCCTCAGCCGCCATCTCAAGACTGCAACGACTCACTGACGGGCAAAATGGGCTTCTCTGACTGGTCAGCTCCATATGATTCCACTCAGGGGGGAAGTCGACTACCCAATCATCACACCGGCGCTCAGTCCGGCCCCTCTCCGTCTCCTTCCTCGTCATCAGATGGAGACGAGCCCAACGACAGCAATGCCAAGTAAGACACAGAGGAGGGAAAGTTCCTTTTGAATAGTTGGAAGCGAAAGGAGGAGTGGGAGTCACCCACTATGAATTAGGCTCTGCAGGGACTGAACGTAGCACTATAAAACAACTATGGTACTCTGTGGGTTTCAGGTCTGAAAATGAACTTGAATGAGCTTTGCCTTTCTCAGTTGAGACACCAGTGTACATGCTGCATTTCCTGCATACCTGTTAGGCCACTTTTACATCAAGACAAGCAAGACTGAGCTGGCCTGGACACTGACGTCCTCAGTCTCATTCATCGTAATTACAGTTTCACACTGTATTAGTTTTATTGATTTAAATTATGAATTCTTTTGCATTAGTAAGCCTTTATAGACTTTCAGTGACTCATTCTTCTACCAGGGATCGGCAGTAGGGTTGTGCAGTCTGCTCCATCCCGTCGTTGCCCTGTGACATCACCAGTGACTCATACCGTTGCAGCAGGGGCAGTGCAACACAGGAGGTGAACATGCAAACATTGCTGTTTGCACGTTCACCTCCTCTGTCCTCAATGTGCAACGTGTGACCCGTACAGGAAAGAAAATAGAGTAGTGAGCAGTGACAGAGACACAAACACACCCTGGAGTTTATTTCTGAAATGATTTATTGCACAACCTCATTAAAATCTGTAATTTAAAAATCAAACCAGCGGTCAGAAGTAGTTTATCAGTTAATAATTATGATGGATCAGTGTGTGGCATGTCTGTGCTTCAAGTGTCATTTGTATGTGGAGACGCATCGTGACACTGTAGCGGGGGCAGATTCGATTTGCTGTGAATCTCATAAAAAGGAGAATAGTTATTTAATACATCAGCGAGGAAGTTCATTCCTAAAAAATGATTTGCAGTCCCTGACACCAGCGTCAGCTGATGTAACTCTGGCAGAATATATATAAATGCTATATAATAAAACAGCAACAGAGTTTCCATTGAAATCATTTTTTAAATGATGATAAACGTGTTAATGCAGGGTCCCTCTGTATAATGCATGTAAACGTCTTCACGGAGGACTTTTTGAAATTCAGTATGTGAAACATTTATATCATGAATGAAATAGTGACTGATGTCATCTCTAACAAATAGAGCAAAAAATACATAAAAATGTCTATCAGTCGGTTTTATTAAATTCCCCACTGAGGGACAAAGGATTTCTTGTCTTATTATTTTAAACATTGCTGTCGGTTCGTCTTTATGTATAAATCAGAATAACCAGTCAGCTGAATCACACACGTGATAAATGACAACATTCCCATCAGCCCTCTCTCTCTCCAGCCATTTGACAGACAAGTCCTCTCGGTGGGAGGATCCCGCTGGAAGAGGGGGCTCCGGCTCTGGAGACGGTTCCCAAGGCAACGGGAGCGGGTCAAACATTCCGTCACTGTTGTCTATGGCGACGCGGAGTCACATGGACATTACCACACCCCCTCTGCCTCAGGTGAGACAGACGCTCCGGAGGCCGCGGCTCAGGCGTGTGCTGTTCTGGGTAAAGTTCGTCATCGCGTTTCCTGTTTTTAATTGCAGGTCAGCGCTGAGGTTCTTCGTGTAGCCGAACACAGACACAGAAGAGGGCTGATGTACCCCCAGATTTACCACATATTGACCAAGGTAAAACTGTTCTTCCTCGCGTTCAGCGTCTTTTTCTGCCACCATTACACACATTGTGTCACAGAATACATGTTTTTCACCTGAAAACAGTGTTCTGCTTATTGGAGAAGCCATACATTTAAAGTATCTGACGATTGAGTCTCTGTGATTTTGATTTTAGTCTCACAATGGCCAAAAAAATTAAGGTTTTTGTTGAAACATCTGTGTGTACTTCTCCCTTCACAAGCTGTCACAGTCTGGCTTTCATGGGTTCCATTTAATGAACCTGGCCGTTCAGGACTAATGTGCTTGTCATTTAAATGAAAGAAAAAATCAGACTAAAAAACTGAAAACCCTGAGAAAACCTTAAAAATTTAGCCCAGAAAGTTGATTCTGTCCATTTGGGTTTTGGTGACTTCATCAGTCTTCGCCGACGGCAGGTTTCGCTGCATATAGTTTATCCATAATGAGCGAAACTAGCAACACTAACTAACAAACCGCACTGCAAAATGTTGCAAAGCTCTTTATGCTTTTACTTAAAGATTCTGCAGAACAGCACTGGTTAGCACGGTTTGTCACCTGCCGACTGTGGGAGAGCGTGCAGAGCACAGCCATTTATCACAGCTGCAGCCCTGGGTGGTGCTCGGTGGTGTTGCAACATCTTTGAACCAGTTATGCAGGAAAAACCCTGTTGGTTAGCAGTGTCTTTGCTCCATTTACACTGGGGTCTCTGTGACAGGAGTAGCGTTCACCTCTGTACGGAACATTTTCCTGCATGGAATAACCTTCATTTGTTTAACAGACACTGACAGAAGAAGGTTTCATGGCACTTTGAGATTGTAATCAAACCCACAAAGACTCATCTAACAGTATATATATTGGAAAAGAGCCATTTCATATTTTATAAGCATATTAAGTGCACAATATGTCCTTTGAACACTGGCGAAAATGGACCATTGTGTACATATATCCTTACATCCAGTTTCTCCCGCGCATCCCGAGCCGGGTCGCAGGGAAGTCTCAGCTGAGACGCCCACCCTTAGTGAACACCCTTTCCTCAGACTTTCAGCCATTTGCTCACCATCGGTGGTTCCGTGTGAAAGCGGTACTGTAATTAAATACAGTACTGCAACACGTGAAACTTACATGTGTGATTGCAATCGTGCATTTTTCTCAGGTTCTCGACTTGTTGCTCCTGATTTTCTTTCACTGTCTTGTCACATGTGCAACTGAGATGTTGAGAGACATACAAAGCACGTTTCCTTGAGTCATGACTTAATACCTTGCATAACTTGCATGGCAGCAAAATGCATTTAATTCATGCATTCAGACACTTTTACAGGTTAAACTGGACCAACCAAACGTATTCGAGGCTGAAACACACAACATAAACCTTAAAACGCCTTCTTAAGCACCTCTCTGCAGAAAACTTTATTCCCCATTCAAATGGTATTTATTTATACATTTGCCCATGTGGAAATCGTATCGTTGTGTTAAACAGGTTTTAAAAAGAGAGCTTATCAGCCTCCTGTTCGTTTCCTCCTCTTCTTTTTGTCCACACCTCTCCGTTACCTTCCCCATTCCTCAGGGAGAAATGAAGATGCCAGTGTGTATAGAGGACGAGTGTAACTCTGAGCTGCCTCCTGCCTCTCTGCTGTTCCGTGCTGCCAGACAGTATGCCTACGGCGTCCTCTTCAGCCTGGCTGAAACACACCGCCGCCTGGAGAGGCTCGCTCTCCGCAAGAGGGCACCCCTGGAAGGTAGGCCTTGGTCCGGGGTAGACGGGATACCTGGGTGCAGTTTTTAAAGACGGGCTTAATGTTGATTGAACACTGGCAGTTAGATCTGAAACACTGCCATCTGTGAATCTAGTTAACATCAGTGTAGTACAGTTGTTATGAAGTCATGTTATAGAATAGCCTTTATTGTCATTATACAGCTGTACAATGAAATTGGAGGGCCACTCCCATTCGGTGCATAGGCTAAGATACAGAGTAAAATAAAAGGTTACAAGATATGTACATTTAAAATAGTGGTGGTAATATGGGTATGTGGGTATATGTTATGGTAACTTTTAATGATTTCTTCGAACTGCTATTTTTCCTGGGTGGAATGATTTCACACCGTACATCTTTAATTACTTTGGAAATAAGAATTAAGTGCAATTTATAATTTTCTCTAGTCTACACAGGGTCAAATGTGCACATACGCTTAAATAACTGGTGCTGAAGGTTCTACAGTGTCTTTCAGCTTGACAAGGTCGAGGCCACGGTAGTGGTCATGACGGACTACAACTCGTAGTTTTACTTTGGCAGCATAATTTGACAGCACTTGTTGGACTGAGCAGTACTCTGAACCGTGGGAAGGTCCAAGGAACTCTGTGAAGATCTAAGGAGGAGAATTGTAGATTTAAGTTGGGAAGGTCTCTTGGAGCTGCAGATTCCAAGATCATCAGTTCGAACACTCCTATGTAGGTACAAGTTACACTTCATTGCTTTACCAAGGTGTGGAAGACCCAAACTGTCACCCTCAGGTGAGAGGAAACTGGTTTCAACCAATCAAGGCTCAGGCCTGCCATGAATTGGAAACTGCTGGAACAGCGTCATACAAACAAATGCCTTCCGGAGAAAAGTCGGATGGTTGGATGAGACAGATTGAGTTATTTGGCTACAATGACAAGAGGTTTGATTGGAGCGGTAAAGGTGAACACTGTGCGTCAAGCATGGTGGTGGGAGTATCATTTTTGGAGATGTTTTGCTGCCAGTGATACTGGTACATTGTACAAAGTGAATGGAATAATGGAGGACGACCTCCAAATTCTTAAACGCACCAACGTTTAAAATATTTAATTGAGAGACGTGAATAACCGTTTATCGCTCAGGAAACAGACATGAAATAGTTGTTTGGTGATATTTAACTTCGTCCATTTGAAGTGTTCTCTGTTTTAAATGTTTTCTGGTGGTTTTTCTCTCTGTTCAACTAGTCAGCACCTTCTTTCCCTCTCGTTTAAAATGACTAGAAAATTATTTGGTAGAAACATCTCTATTGCAGACAGTGAACCGAGGAGCTGCAAAAAGACCCCGTTTTGAGATGAGTAAGGATTATTTTGAACTGTGAATCATGCACAGTCACTCTACTAGAGTTAAAAGCAGACTCGGTCCACTTTAAAAGACCTCTCATGCAAAGCTGGCACCAGTTGAACAGATTACAGGCTGGAGATACTTACTCCACCTTCATGCGGTGTCACGTAGCCTCAGGACCTCCCAGACCGGACTTTTACTTGGTAAACTTTTCATGTTGGGTTCTTTCTAGGCCACCGTCCAGATGTGTGCGCCTGCTACCTTTTTCCTTTCTCTGTTCCCTTGACTAAAAGGAAGTGGGTTGTAGTGGTTCTATATTTGCTGACTTGTCAGAAAACCGACCGGGAGCTTATTATTCAGACATTTGCAGTTTTTTATTCGCCTGTGGCCCTTTTCCTTCAGACATCATTTTGATTTCATGCTGAAAAACTGCATCAGTAATATTGTGTTGTAGGTTTAGAAGTACCAGGATTCCTGCAGGTCATTAAAATCAAGGAAAATAGTCTTAAAATGCCTTATTTCCCATAAATTGCTGCTGCTATTATGTTTGCAGGGTTGCCATTGATGCAGCCACAGATCCACAAATACATTAGCTAAGTTAAGGCTGTGGTTTATTACTAAAAAGGCATATTAAAGATACAAAATTCATGCATTGAGAGTCATTATCAGACAGACGGGCTGCCAGGCTGGTAAACACACAACCACAGATCACAGTGACATTTTAGTTTTGTCATTTTCATGTGATTCACTTGACTGATGTGTGGCAAAGAAAAGCAGAAGTCACATAACCAACTAGAGGTTGCTTACGAATGCTGGAAAATGATACAAAACTTAAATTTTTATTTGTTCAGGTCTGAACACGCATTGATTTTTGGAGGAATCCTGCAACAGTGACACGATCTTCATTTGTGCTTTTCTCTAAATATTCCCATTCCAGAGAATCCATACAAAGTGAAACATCTATTATTCCAACTTGCCCCTTGTTTCTGTGCTGCAGTTCCTCCAGTGATTATCAAAGAGTGGAGCAGCGGTAAGGCCAAGTCAGCCCTGACACCAGAGCTGGTTCCTGCCCTGTGTTTCCGAGAGTGGACCTGCCCCAACCTGCGGCGGCTCTGGCTCGGTCGTGCCAGCGAGGACCGCTCCAGGAGAACCAGGGCCTTCCTGGCCTGCCTACGCTCAGACTGCCCAGCCCTCCTCAACCCAGCACAGGTCCCACAGCATCTGCTGCTCATGTGCTGCGTGCTCAGGTACCATATATTTTAAAATGCTTTGCTCAGATCTGCATGCATGTGTTGCTTTAGCGCTTGCTGACTGAGGACATTTGAGGTCAGACACTGTTTGATGTCTCGATGATTTCTTTGCCAAAACAAAGCCAAGGCTGGGCTTTGTTTCATAGTCTGTCAGTGAGATTATACATGATCTTGGTTGTGGCTTAGGAGGTAGAGCAGGTCACCTACCAATCGGAAGGTTGGCGGTTTGACTCCTGGCTGCTCCGGGCTACATGCCAAAGTGTCCTTGGGCAAGATACTGAACCCCAAGTTGCTCTCCGACGCAAGCGTTGGAGTGTGACTGTTACGCTTGCGTCGGAGAGCAACTTGGGGTTCAGTATCTTGCCCAAGGACACTTTGGCATGTAGCCCGGAGCATTTAGCTTCATTCAAGCACTTCCATGTGCTTGAATGAATGTGGTGTGAATGGGTGAATCTATAAGCGCTTTGAGTGCTCTGAAGAGTAGAAAAGCACTATATAAGAACTAGTCCATTTACCATTTGGTGAAGTGGTGGAGCATGAGCAAAAGAAGAACTCATTAGATTTTGGTGCTGATCTGAACCGCTGTTCCCAAAGCAAGTCTTGGCAGTCAGCAGACATCTTGACAACATCTACAGGCAGATATTTCAGTGTGTCAAGAGATCTTCTTAAATTTTTATTTACCCGAAAAAAAAAGAGAGATCTTTTAAGGGAAATGCCATGATGGGTGGCTCAGTGGTGGATTAGCAGCATTAAAGTTCTCCGTTGTCTCTTCTTGTGGGTTTGCTGGTGGTTGGCAAACCAACTTCAACCAACATCAGCGGTTGCTAACGACCGCCGCCATTAGCACTGGTGATTGTTCGGCACCGGAAGGCCCGCCCCCCCAAGACTGAGGGGCTCCGTCAAAACATTTTTTATACTTTAATCCCTGATTAGTGTCTAAAAATAGACCTGCAGTTGAAATGTATTTTGGAGAATGGTTGTGAATACAAAGCATTACAACATCACACTCATGCAGCCGCTAGTTTTTCAAAAACATCACACAGCGACACAGCAGCAGCGGTTTGAACTCTGCGCCAGCGCAAAGAGGCGGAGCCGTTATAGAGACGTGAGCTCAGGTGGAGCAAAAGGAAACGTTTTTCGTGCATCCAAACCAACAGCTTTTTCTTTTAGTAACCACCATTAAAATCTTTACTGGGACACAGCTGGAGGTCCTTCATCAACCACCGGATCAGCAGGTGTAGCTGCTCCATCCACCGCTGTTTGTTCACACTCTCATTACTCAATTAACTGATGGAATAATCGATAGTTGCAGCTCTGCTAACATTGCTCTGTCTTTATTACAGTAAAACAGTATTTAAGATGATGACAAACGATGGTCATACGGCATATTTAGCAGGACTGGACTCTTCTGAAAGGGGCCTGTTAACGAAGAGTAAGCAAAGGATAATTATATAGCTGAAATAAGCCCTTCTCTTTAAACCTAAACACAGAAAAACCTATCAGTCGGTGTTATGCACTCTTAAGATGTC
Organism: Apistogramma diplotaenia; assembly: GCA_015052665.1. Lineage (NCBI taxonomy): Eukaryota > Metazoa > Chordata > Actinopteri > Cichliformes > Cichlidae > Apistogramma > Apistogramma diplotaenia. The sequence continues at coordinate 6,834 of VOQJ01032891.1, read as the reverse complement.
CTCTTTTTGGCCTTTGTTCAGTAATAATGGTGATCTACTTGACTTCAGCAGGAGCTGCTGTCGTTTGCACCTGTTGGTTTCAACTGAAAAGCTCTTGTCACCTTACCTTGGTAGCAGTGGACCTTTTGTCACGTAATAATAACGGCTATGCCGCAGCAGGTGTCCTGTCAAGCCCCAACAGTGAGTCAGCATACAGATTGATGTTGTAATTATAACTGTTACAAAAGCCAAAGTGTCTTCTGGAAGCGAGGCCATGAGCGGTGATGCTCTATCAAAGGTGTCCTCTTATGACTGGCCTCACGTCAGCCTCCCAGCCCTCGGTCACAGCTGTGCTCGGAGTGTTTCTGTCCTCAAACTCGGGGCACAGCCACCATCACTCGGGGTCGCGCATTAGAAGAATAGAACACACGCGCGCTGCTTGGATCTGGTTTTTCCGGCTTAAAAATCCAGGCGTTTCCCCGCAGCAGGCATTTCGGCTGGCCACAGTAGGAAAGACACAGTTGTTGCTTAATGACGCTAACAATGGCTTTGTCTGCTGTCCCGGTAAGCCTCATCAGAGTCGCAGGGAGCCGGCACTCGCAGTACCGGGACGCTAATTAGATTTCAACAGTCGTTTCATTATTTATAGCCGTGCTGTTCTTACGCTGATATGTCAGGATGCCTCCTGTGAAAAAGGCCCATCTGTAGATTGACACAAAAAAAAGACGCGTCTCTTCATGCAGCCTCGGCACAAAACTGCCCCGCTTTCTTTTTATGTAGACAAACGAAATACTGCGCTAATTATTTTTGATTTGTGAGGCTATTTATAGCAGTGCTAATTGAACTGCTATGTTATTTGTTAGAGCTGCTTTCTGCTTTGTTTTTCGTGACATGAAACAAGAAGTGAATCTTGAGGCTTTTTGATGTGGACTCGGTGACAGCAGGGAGAAATCTTTACAATCAAACCAACTCAAGAAGTCAAAAAGTCACAAAATGAAAGTGACTTCAGCGTTTCAAACAGCAGCTGGAACGGCTCACCGGCTCTGAATGCTGGGGTTTACTTGTGTAACGGTGCGGTCTGGCTCTGGGCTTGTTCTGGCTTTTCCCCGGGAGCTCCGGTTTCTCCAAAGCATGCAGGTTAACGCTGAGGACACTCAGTTTCACTTCCTGGTTAAGTTGATGTTTGCCTGTCTCTGCGATATTCCCTAAAAGAAACGTCTCATCAGCTATTTTTTTTATTCTAACAAGCTCAAGAAAATCATAACTCCATTTCTTGTGATTACATAAAACATTTAATGGATTTTCAGTTTAGTAAGTACGACATGCTTCGTCGTAGCTGCTCTTTTGCGCTATTTTCTTGACTTTTAGGTGTTTTTATAATAGCTTAATTCGAGACACTGTGTGTTAATTACTTTCCTCTCAGGTATATGATGCAGTGGCCTGGAGGAAGGATCCTTCAGAGACATGAGCTTGATGCCTTTCTGGCCCAAGCTGTTTCCAGCCAGCTCTATGAGCCTGACCAGCTGCAGGAGCTCAAGGTGAGAGTCCCGTCCTGTCATGGAATAACGTCATGAAATCACTAATGAATGTCGTTTTGTTTAGGTAACAGTTAATATCTTTTTTGTGGTGTAAAAATGTTGGTCCTGCGCCTCACAGTGGGAGGGATTCAAAGTCTGCTGTCTTGCGATCAGAGATCGCCGTAAACAAAAGTCAGAGTGTCAGAATTTCACGCCGTGGTGGCTAACGCACGCTTGACTTGCTGGGTAGGTGTGACAACTCCAGGGAGAAAAAAAGCCCCCAGCTCACGCCGTGAAGTGACTGCAGAGTTTCTTTTTCAAGGTTTTCTTCTGAAATTCTTGGTTTCATTGAAACGCATGTAGCGACTGCCCCGCTTGCATATTCACGCCTGTAGTCCGGCTTCTGCGGCCGCGCTACGTGCAGCAGGAATGCAAGACGACACACGGCCACAACAGAACAAACCCAAACAGAAAAGGTGGAGGTGAAACTCTGAGAAAACAGGTTCAGGCAGAGAGAGAAAATTTAGGTCATTCACAACAGAAGCTCTGTATGATGTCATCGAGCTGCTGTTGAGAGGAAGTAGCATGGAAACGAATAGCGGAGATGCTCTTCTTGGCCCCGATTTCAGTATTGATTACCATCATACATGCATCAGCTGTGATGTGGGTGGCCGTGAACTTCCTGAGAACGCAGTGCGTGGGCGCCGTCAGGAGTGGATGAGACTCTGACAAGAAGTGTTTCCACTGTGTGAGCTCACGTGTGCTACTCGCCGTCTCCTCGGCGTTGTCACTTTTCGTTTGTGTGTTGGTCGTCAGGTGGAGAAGGTGGATGCCCGCGGCGTGCAGCTGGCCGCTCTCTTCATGGCCGGCGTCGATACGGCGCTGTTCATCAACGATGTCTGCGGTCAGCCGTTGCCGTGGGAACACTGCTGCCCCTGGGGCTTCTTCGATGGCAAACTGTTCCAGAGCAAACTGGCCCGAGCCGCCCGCGACCGAGCCGCCCTGCTGGACATGTGCGAGGGGCAGGTATGAAGCCGAGCACCGCTGATTATCTTTCAGGTCCAAAAGGCCCCGTTTGTAGGTGAACATGAGCTCAATAAGGATGGAAACAAACGAGACATTTGAAAGTAAAAATTTAAATTTTAATGCCTGTCCATACAAATACCGCCCTGTTAGTCAATCGCCATTTGTTAATCACAATGTTCAATCACCACGTTGTATTTAAATATCTCTGAATCTGGGTTACTTGGCACATAGCGCTGCATGTAGGGCACTCTTGTAGCTCACCTGGGAGCTCATGTGCTCAGTGTACTGAAGGCTTACAGCAGCAGCCTGAGCTCGAGTCCACACCAAGTCTGTCCTGTTCCCATCAAATGAAGGCTTTACAAAAAAACCCAAAATAAACAGTAAAAAACACAGTGCGTACACTCTGTGTCAGTGCTTAGTTTGAGTGAAGCTAATGTTAGCATCGCATTGTTTATACAGTCAGTTGATACGCAGCTTTCATACAAAGCTTTCATTTTTCACATTAAAATAATGCAGAACTGCTGGTAAGCAGGAGTACGCACCAACCTGCTCCTGCTCGGTTTATTTGTCCAGGGGCAGTGCAAATCACTCACAATCTGTCTGAATGTGTCT
>VOQJ01032890.1:0-12552 GCA_015052665.1 Apistogramma diplotaenia | reverse complement strand
GCAAAAGTGAAATTATATATATATATATAAAAATCTGTTTTGCTTTTCTGGAAAATATGAAGTATTATATTATTTGTTACATAGATTATTACACTGTAATAGTATTGTTTCCATTATTTTGTTACCTGCTGTAAATACGACTTTTCCCGAAACAGATGTCAAACGTTGTTTTAGTTAGACATGTTGTGTAAAAAGTGTGCTGGGACAGCAAACTCAAAGTGATGAGTGATGTATTATCTGGCAGCACCCGACACATGAAAGGCCACAATGTATGTATGCAGGTTATAGTTGTTGCAGACAGCGCCCTCTGATGTGTACTGCTGGAAAGTGCAGGGGCCTGACTGAGGCAACAAACTGCAAAATATGAAAGACTCTGTGATCTCAATGACCTCCTTTGTCTCCTTCCTGGATTTCCAGTCATTTCGAGGGCTTTGCGTGGTTACCAGGTAGTACTGATGGGTTGAAATAAATGTGCGTGGTTTCTCTAAAGGTACAGGTATGCAGCACTTTAGATAGTTGGATTACATTCCTTTGTCTTTTATTCCTGTTTTCCATATTGCATTATTACGTAGTCATCTTCTTTCAGCTGCTCCCTTCTGGAGTCACCACAGCCGATTATCTGCCCAGCCCTGGCATCCTCTTCTGTCACGCCAAGCCGCTGCATGTCATTCTTCACCACATCCAGAAACTTCCTCTTTTCCTCCTGTCTGAAAGCTCCATCTTCAACACCCTTTGACCAGTACATTCGCTGTCCCTCCCCTACACATGTCAAACTCATTTTGCACTGTGGGCCACATGCAGCTCACTGTAGTCTTCAGTGGGCCAGACCAGAGAAACCTCCTATCTTAATATAAGAAAAATGTGGTATGTAATGTTTTATTCGACAGAGTCATCTGTCAGCACCACTTTTTGAGCTTAAAGTGTAAGAAATGTGTAAAACTACACAAAAGGTTCTGGTAGTTCTTTGTCTAGACTGTCATGTAATTATTGAAAAAACAGAAGATGTCCTTTTTTAAAAATTTCGTTTTACTGTGAAGCCATCGTAAAAATAAATTCTATAGTAGTGACAAAAAAATCATCCAGCGGGCCGGATCAGAGTCTTTGGGGGACCGGTTCTGGCCCCCGGGCCTTATGTTTGACACCTCTGCTCTACACTCATCACTCCCGATGAAAATGTTAATCTTCAGCTCTGCCTTCTGTCAGAGCCGCCGTCTCTGATCCACACACCAGGTCTCACTACCATCTTGTAAACCTTCCCTTTCACTCTTGCTTGTCTCCACCTGCTCCACCCTGCCTGCAGCCTCTTCTTCGCCTCTCCTTCACTACCTCATTCACATGCATATGTTCTGCCTTATTTTACTGCCTTTCATTCTTCTTCTCTCCAGAGCATACCTCCACCTCTTCAGGCACTCTTCTGTCTGCTTCCCTACTCTCAAGATCATTAAGCATTAACTAAAGAATCATGTTTTTATTTAAGATTCACCATCCTGTGCTCCAATTACAACCTCAAATTCTTTAAAAAGTGCTATATTCCTTAAACACAGTGGGAACTGAAATCTGTTCTGATACTTTTGGCTCAAATTTAATCGGCACTGTTTTAGCCCGAGTTCACCACCACAGTGGATTTTAACTCAACAGTTGAGACCTGACTAAAGTGCAGACCTTTAGCTTTGATTCAAGTGGTTCAACAAAAGTATTGCATCAACAAGTTATGTTGTCAGACAAATGCCCAGTTACACTTGAGCCTCGGATAATGGGGGACTACTCATGAAAATGACTGAAATTCTTAAAAGGTTCAAACAATACTTTGTTAAACCACTCGAATTGAAGCTGAGCTGAAATCATAAATGTTAAATTGTAACTCCATCCCTCGCCCCATCAGTCTTAGTGTGCTCCCCCAGCAGTGGTTTCTTTGCAGAGTTTCAACAATAAAGGCTTCCTCTGAACAGGTGATGTTAGGCTGTGTCTCGTACTTGACCTCTGGAATGTACTGAAGTTGTAGAATTAGGAGGCTAATTAACCTCTAAGCAGTGGGAACCTTTGATCTTCTTCTCCCAGGGTGCTCCTGGTGACAGCCAGTTTCATTATGGGTTCAAGATGTCCCTGATCTTGAATAAACTTTCATAGCAAACAGCGGTTACTTTGATGAACCTAACCGTAAAAACATTTTGTTTAATGATTGTTGTTCACTGAATGATTTATTGTATTTTTAGCTCCCGTTAACTAGTTTCTGTCACGGTTTGTGCGTAGTGCATGCACTGCATTACTTCATCAAATAAGCTGAAATGCAATACTACAGGTGTATAAGCTAATGTAGTCATCTTAGTTGCTCAAAACCCTTGAGTCACACTAACTGTCAGACACCTCAAAGAACAGGTCAAGAAGGAGAGGCTGCCCCTCCCGGAGCTTGGATTTGCCCAAGGTTTTTTTCCTGTTAAATGGGAGTTTTATCTTTCCACTGTCACAAAGTGCTTCCTCATGGGGGGGGGGACTTTTCTCCATAATACTGTAGAGTCTCTTACAGTATAAAGTGCCTTGAGATTATCATTGTTGTGATTTATAAAATGTTAATTGTGTAATTTTCTGTTACTGTCATCACAGTTATTCAAGAAAAGCCACCAATTTAAAAATAAATAAAAGCCATCCAATTAAAACTACATTTCTGAAGCAGCTAATGAGTAATTCTGAAGAGGACTCGTACCCCTTATAATTTTAGTTTAGCGATTTAGCGCATAAATTTAATCTGATTTGCAATTTAACAAATCATCCCAAACCAGTGACCTTACAAGTCTGTGACAGTCCAGGGCAGGAAGGACTGCACAGTTTACCAGCCTGGCCCTCAGGTAAGGACCCTGTTATAATGGGGTGGGGTGCTTTATATATCCCTAGCAACAACACAACTATTTCATAACCCCAGTCAAATATTTATTCCTTTATCTATATATTTGCTGCCTTAAAATGAAAAATAAATACAGTTTGATGGTAAAAAGCTCTAAACTGCTCCCGAGTGGTAATGCACGCGCGCAGCCAGTGGACTGCAGACTAGTAACACACTTCAGCTTTGTTAACCAAGCCATTGCTTCCACGAAAAGGTTGACCCATCAGCCAACAAACAAACAAACAAAAACAAGCAAATAAATAAACAAACAAACAAACAAAAATAAAGTTTGCAATTGGCCTGCGCTCGGAAGTGTGCGATGAGTGATGTCATGCGGAGGGAGGAAACCGATCTCGACAGCTAAGATGGCGGAGGAGCAGCAGGAGTCATCACAGGGAGAGATGGAGGGTGAGAGAAACAGTTACACCAACTATTAACCGAGAAACGGCACTGCCATTTCTCTTCTAAACGAAGCTCATATTCACGGGGGCGTCCGAAAAGCGTTTCAGCCGCTGCCCCCTCCGTGCTAAATTTGGCTGATGTGCGCTGAGGGGGTACACAGAGGCCAGAGCTGCTCGGCTAACGCTAGCTTGCTGCCACTGCTACACAAAGAGAGAGAAAAAAAACGCTTGTTTAGGTAATGTCAAGGCAACAGTAAGTGACAGTCCCGGAGACTTTGACTTTGGGAAACGATTCACAGGTGCGCTTAGTGTTAAAGAAAAGAAGACATATTTTCAGTTCGTAAAACTGCGTTTTTCGTCACGGCTACAATTTGTTTTGTTTTCGCACAAGTCGGGCTAGCCAAGTTTAGCTGACTGACGTTAGCCAGTGGATTAACTTGTTTTCATGTTAACTGCTGATCACGAGCTGCACGCGTTCGCGTTTCATTGCCGTGTCAGCATTTTATTACGTTTTGCTTACAAGCAGCTCGTATTCTTTCTTACTAAGGTGAAGTCTGGTTTCGCCAGCAGGAGCGAAAACACCGAGATAGACGGATATACGGGTTTTCATACTAAAGACAAACAGAAATGTAAACCAAGACGTCATGCGGGACCTGGCGCCACAGATTTTAAATAAATCAGCACCTCGATCTGTACTGTATCGCGGATAATCCAGTCGTTTAGCTACCTTGTTTCATATTTACTTGTGCAGCAGGTAAAGGCGGTTATTTAAATTTCCTAGCACAGTGTAAGAAAAAAAAAAGCAAACTCAAGTTATTTCAGTTTTAATCATTGTCCAGTTTGTGCGTTAAAATTGTCACACAACACTGCAGGTGCACTGATGTCACTGAAGTCACACTGGGATGGCGGGATCCAGCCTTTCATGATTCCCATTCAGTACTTCAGTACTTTGTTTGGGAAACTGCCAATACCACTTACTGACAAGATGTAAGAGGTGACTTAATAATCTGAATCCCTGACTATGAGCAAGAGACCAGGAATCATTCTTTGATGTGTAAGGAAACATTAGATTGAACTTGAAACAACTTTCTTAACTTTGTAAAATAAAGTGTAACAAATTTGTGTAATTTATGATATTTATTAATGAGATAATAAATGACAACATGCCCAGATAAATATATGTGGCAAAGTAAACAGAAGAGCATATCCAGTCCAAACTGGCCTGGTGCATCAATCAGAAACACAACATCTGAAATAACATCTTCCTACCACAGTTTAATTTCTTTGATTTCTTTTTAAAACCACAGACCTGGTCAGCAGATCTTTTTCAGATTGGAAGAAACAAAGACACTCCACTATTATGGTGTATTTCCAGTTAACCTGCGAGGTCTTTAAACATTATTTTTTCCCCATTCTTCACAGTATGGGAAGATGGAGCTCTGCTGTGGTATTATGGGTGTTCGGTCCGCACAAAGTATTCTTCTCTTTGCTACCATAGCTACAGTGTCATAAATCTGTAGTACGCATCTACTATCATTGTAACACTACAACACTGGGGTTTCTATTCTGCTGGGCTATATAGTGGTCCCGATGTGGCGTGCATTTTAAATCCCAGTGCCTAAAAGCTTTACCATCCTCGTGGTCTCCCGGCATGTTTGCTCCTTAAGCCTCTAAAATCTGTCACCCTTCTCTTCCAGGAGTGAATTGCCTAGCATATGATGAGGCCATAATTGCCCAACAAGACCGGATTCAGCAAGAGGTGAGGAAACCTTTTTATCGTAAAGACCAAGTTTAATTTTATTATTCCAAAGGGAAGGATCAGCATGTTTTTTTTCCTTAAACGGTTAAAACTTCAGAAATCTCAATTAATGCATCAGCAGCGCTTAATGTGAATCTTCTGGATACAGGCTTTTGAATATTTGCGGTAATTAAACTGACCATGACATGCAGCAAACTTTATCTGCACTGTTATAAGCCTGTAATGACTATGAAACTTTTTTTTTTAATGAAAATAAATAAAAAGTGTGTCAGTGGTGTTCATTCATTCCCTAATTAAAATGTTGTGTGTGGTTGTGCAGATAGCCAACAGTAACCCTTTAGTGTCGGATAGACAGGACCTGTCGGTGCTGCAGAGCGAGTACGCTGAGGAAGACACAGTTTATCAGCTCAAGATCAAGGTCAGTCCAACCACAGACCCGCTCTCAGGTTACTGCAGCCACATTTCAGTCTCTGTCTGAGGCAGCGTTTTATCAAAGCTTTCTCTGTTGTTTACACGGTCACGTTTGGCATTTTGCTCTTGCAGAACGATGTCGTTTCTGTTTTATTACAGGACCTATACAAAAAATACTCCTACATTCGCAAAACGCGACCAGATGGAAACTGTTTTTACAGAGCCTTTGGCTTTGCACATCTTGAGTCTTTGCTGGACGACAGCAAAGAGCTTCAGAAGTGAGTGGCACAATGGTTACTGTGTGCGCGCCGCTGGTGTTTATGTTCAGATTCACACTTCATCATCATCTCAGACTGTTTAAGTCTGTCCCGGTGCATTTCTGCTTGTTCCTCAGTGTGACAAATGCATCTAAAATTCAAATAAGCACATAGACGCCTGCTGTAATTACCGAGTTATTAACTACATATTTCTTCAGGTTCAAAGCAGTTGCAGCAAAAAGTAAACTGGACCTGGTTAACGAAGGCTTCACTGAGTTTACTATTGAAGATTTCCACAATACTGTGAGTATCCCGTCAAACCTAACCAAGCATTTTTAAATGACTGTAGTAGCAATTCATATGATCTAATCATAAATACATTTGATTAATCTTTTTCTTCTTTTACTTTGCTTCTGTAAATAAGCTCCAAAAGGCTGTTATTATTAAACTAGGTAGAAAGAAGAGGTGTAAAACCCTCAGCCTGACTGACAGCATATCATTTGTCTTGATAAGGTGTGCGATAACAATGGAGTCAGATTTTTTTTTCCCTTTTCCTTATTGTCTTGCCAATTCTCGACGGTCTCCTGCCAAAGCACATGATGTATTCAGTCAGCAGGAGCACACAGACAAACTGGTTCTAGCCAGATAAATAGAAATTTGGCAAGCTGGACCCGAGTGCATGAGTCTGAATACATATTGTTTTTCCTCCTAGTTCATGGACCTGATTGAACTATGTGAGAAACAGCCGAGCCTGCAGGAGCTGCTGAGCTCCTTCAACGACCAGAATGTGTCAGACTATGTGGTGGTGTACCTGCGGCTGCTCACGTCAGGCTACTTGCAGCGAGAGCACGGCTTCTTTCAGCATTTCATAGAGGGTGGGCGCACCGTCAAGGAGTTCTGTCAGCAGGTAAGAGGTTTTCCCTACATGGATGGTCACTTTCCTGGGGCAGGCTGAAAGAAAACTTTCAGTATTTAAACAGATATACTGCACACAACTTGTTGTTTAAAAGTGTGCACTGTTGTAAATATGTTGTACACATATATTATGTGCTTTTTTCCCCCCTTTTTTCAAGGAGGTAGAGCCAATGTCTAAAGAAAGTGACCACATTCACATCATCGCCTTAGCCCAGGCCCTGAACGTATCCATTCTGGTGGAGTACATGGACAGAGGAGAGGGAGGAACAGTCAATCATCACGTCTTCCCCGAAGGTGGAGACCCCCGCATCTTCCTTCTCTATAGACCCGGCCACTACGACATCTTGTACAAATAGCACTCCTGGCCCACAGCCCATCTCATGCACTTCTGCTGTGCAACAGCAGAGCATTCAAAAAAAAAAACCGTCAGCGGCCACGCTGATGAAACATACATCTGTGTATGAGATTACACTCATGTATTTGGAGAAAAAAAAGAAAGAAATCACATTACTTGCCTCCTTTGCCCTTCTCTCCCCAAACCCCCAAATTTACCCTCAGTCATAACAAAATGATTAAAGTTAAAAAAAAAAAAATCTTTGGAAAAATAGAAGTGACTCCAGCCATTTAGAGTTGTACAGGGTTTTTTTTTCTTTTGTGGTTGTAAATGTTATCTACTTGCTTTGTTTGTTTATTTTCCTTTGTTACACTGCGTTTCATTGAGTTTTATTAAAGCAATTTACATCTTATTTCTTGTGTCGGAATGTATTTGTAAAAATTAAATAGTGGAAGATTACAATAACATCTGAGTCCTTTTGTGTAACCAACACTGTGCACTGATGCTGTGTTAATCTAGCAGTTCATCTGCAGAAACATGATAAAAATACTTGAACTGAAAGCAAAACTTTGTGTGTCTGCAGGTTGGAGTGCATTACTCCTGCAACACTCCAATTTGAGGGAAAGTGGCTAAAATAATTTGACACTACGAGAGAAAACGTGTCTAAAAAAGTTGAAGAACAGTTTGATGTACAGTTTACAACATCAGCGCAACAGTAATGTTCTTACACTGCGGAGTTGTTTACTGCAGTTTTTCTTACACCTGTACTCGCACATGCGCAGTTCCGTCACTGCAGCGTAAACTCATCAAAGATCCTCTATAACAGTGAACGCTTTTCTCTTCAGCATTTTATGGTCCTGCTGGTGTCAAGAAAATACCCCCAAAGTGAGAAGTCTTTCGACAAATGCTGGAGTGAAAGTAAACGAAGATGTCTGTGTTTCCAAAGTCATTGTTTTTGTCAGGAAGGAGAGCTTTTGGCGCTTATTTTCGCTGTCATTCTTCTCTATCTGGTGTGTATCAGCCTGGAATTGTTTTTAAATATCAGCTTGACTGACTGAAATGTCTTCGTAACCCTGCTGCCTGTGACAGATGAGCTAACTAGCTACAGCAGGTTAGCCAAGCTTGAAGGACTAAACGTTGCAATTTTGAGCAGATTTGCACGTGAAATTTAACTTTGTGTCACGTGAATTCGCGAGGACGTTTGTGTTGAATTTATTGAAAAAGAGACACAAGTTTTTTTGATTTTTTTTTGCCGTAAATGTACCACAAGGAAGCCCTCTGAAGTACATCCGGGTGCTAGTTTATGTATCATTAAAGCTCATTGTAGCTACGTGTAAATGTATTGTTCTAAATGTATTATCGTAGCAGCAGTTTCCACCATATAGCGGTGCTTTAGTTGTTTGTGGAACTTCATTCATTCACTGTTCACAGTCATGGTGGGCAGAATTAGTGCCAATACAGCACTACAAACAAAACACATGACAGAAAAACATCTTCATCAAGTATTTAGTGCTCGAGCTTTATAAGAATAATAGCACTGATTAAATGTACTTTAAACATTTCTGTTGCTTCTGTTTTAAATCACCTTAAAAATAACTGAACCTCTTCATGTGGAAATCGGCAGTGTCTACTTTTAACCTAAGAAAAGATCTCAAATCATATGCTGAAATAACAGAACCAAGTGTTTTTGTGTTTTACTGTGAACTCATATGTCTCACCTTTGTCTCGCCACAGCTGAATTAATTGAAAACATGGATAAGAAAGCAACCTGGGACCGCTTCTACGCTGAGACCAGCAGCAGCAGCGCGACCACCTTCAAAAACTTTGAGTGGTTTTTCGGTTTTGAATCTGTCCGAGACGTCATTATGCCCCTTTTGCAAACCACGTCCCGCCCAGATGCTGCGCTCCGTGTGGTGGATGTGGGCTGTGGAACATCAGCTTTAGGACCCTCCATTTACAGACACTCTCCTGTCTCTGTCCATGTCACATGTGCTGACATTTCCCCCATTGCTGTGAAACTAATGCAGGAACACATTCAAGCTAAAGCCATTCAACCTCGCAGCCTTTCTTCTCAAATTGAGTTCATAGAGCTGGACTGCACACAGCTTGATAAACACTTTAGCACAAGCAGTGTGGACCTTATAGTTGATAAGGGTACCACCGATGCCTTGTTGAGGTCCAAGGAGGGGAAAGCGAATGCTCGCCTGGTCATAAAGAAGTGTTTAAGGGTGTTGCGGAATTCAGGGTCTTTGCTGCAGTTTTCCGATGAGGACCCTGACTCCAGGCTTCTTTGGCTGGAGACAGCTGCTCAGGACCCAGGAGTGATGACTGCTGATGTAGGGGTGCGAGAAGTTGGGGAGCTAAGGGGGGTCCAGTACTACTGCTACCAGGTGACACCTCACCTTGTTCTATAGCTGTAACCAGTTAATAAGTAAAAGCAATACAACATAATTTTCATTACTGTCATTCTTTATTCTCTCCTGATTGTGAGATTATTCTCATCTTCAAGACAATATATATATGTGTTAAATATGCTATTATTATATATCTTGTATGAGTAAAGTATGTAGTCTCACCTCCTAACTGTAAACCAGTGTATTCATGTTTGAAGTGCATTTGGCAGTCTATAGCTTTCATTACTTGTCATACACTGCCATCTAGTGGCCAGCAGGCACCCAGCAGAACGCAACACTACAATGTACTGTAATGTGCGTTGTGCAAAGCAAACGCTCACTTTCATCACACGTCACAATTCTGAGCACTGCTAGAACTTCTATATTCACATTTTTAAAATTAATTTAACACTAAAAATGCTGCATAACCTCTAACATCTAAATCCATACAGCTTATTTAAATAATGAGAGGACTCTTTGACAAAAATGCTTCTTCAGCTTCAGGATCTCCTCCAGCGTGACAGTCTGGAACTTGATTCAACATGTCACCCCCCCCCCGAGGCGTTTTGTTTTGCCAGTGACCTCTCCTGCTCGAGTCAGTGCAGCTGTTAACCTCTCCCTATTAAGCCACAACTGTCTCCTGGATCTTTTTTCTTCTTGGAAGAGCGTCCCTCAGCTATTTGAGGCTCACCTTCGGCCTTTTGCTTTGTTAGCCTGTGAAAGCTGAATACTGCCAGAGTCTTTCCATTGTTTGAGAAAATTAGGGATTTTTCAGGAAGATTGAGACCGCTAACAATAGCTGGCTTCATTTACTGGTGAAATCACACGCACACAAAAGGTTCTCAGGCTACACTTTTTGACAGTTTTTATTTTCTTGTGACATAAATGTGACTAATTAGACTGATACTTTGAAAAGAGGAAAGAAAACTCCGGGCCGCTCAAGCTGTTGTTTATACTGAATACAAAATATGCATCAAAGAGCTCTGATTGAATAACAGCATGAATCTTAATCAAATACAGCTTGTTTACAAATAAGTGCAGTTCAGTGAATCGTGCAGATTCACCATCATCATCATCATCGGCGAAATCAGCCTTTAAACAAGCTGAGGAATGTTGCAGGCTCCTCTCCATCCTGTTCCTCCCACTCGGCTTTTGAGCAGAAAGACGGCGGGTTGAGTTGTTGGGGATCGACTACTCCAATGACATTGTTGAAGAAGCTGAAAGACAGAAACAACACACGGCACAATCATGAAGAGGCACTTTTCTTCTACCAGGACCGCAGAAGCTCGGAGACTTTAGAGTGTGAAAAACAGCAAATGTCCTTATTAGACACCCAGTTCAGGCTTTACTGGCAAATAAAGTTAACTATAAAACGCTTATGCAACGTAACAAATGATTGCCCCCCCCATCACTGACCTGTTGACCACCCATTCACCAGTGTCGGTGTGGTACAGAGTGCTGACGGGAATGCAGCCGAACTCAGTGACAGTGGTGAAGTACTGGGCTGCAGAAACAGAAGTGGATCACATGGGAGCTGAGGCTCAACAACCGGACAAGCAGGTTTGTGTGCATTCGGTGCAAGGGAAGTCATGTGTTATAATCTGCCACATGACTGTGTGGGTTTTTTTTTCGGTTTTATTTCCTCTTATCGTACCTGATCCGGTCCTCATCTTCAGCTGCCCGTGCCAACTGTTGACTAGCATTCCCTGTCCAGGAGCAGAGGAGCTGCCCAACACCACCTGGCCCAGCAGGGTGGCATTTCTTGGAACTGCCAGCGGGTGGAAGTCGGTGCACAGGCGCTTCTTGGTGCACGTCTGGTTCCTGTTGTTTATCTTATACATAACACCCTATAGAGGACGGGGTGCCATTACAATCACGTGTGTATTACACGATGGATTTTGAATGTAAATATTACTGCTGTGCTGCCATTACCCTTCTGAAGAGTAGAAGCACATCGAGGTGGTAGGTCTTGTTGTCATAACGTCCGAACTGCCTGAAGCGGAGACGCTGTCCCAGCCCGTCATAAATGTACTTGGAGAATGCCAGCAGCTTCTGATTCGCAGTGGACTTCCAAACAGAAGAAGATGTTTGTTACTGCAAATTATTGCTACACATTTTTCTGGATTTCTGATTTACAACAATCGCATAAACTATCAGTTGTGATTGCAACCCTGCATTGTAATAGTCAGAGGGAGATGAGTTAAAGACTTACCACAGAAAGGCTCCCGCTCAGCAGTGGTGGGTATCCTGTCAAAATCAAAGGATTTCAGTGCATTTACACTACAAATCACTACCTGCTAAATCGCTAACACAGCCACTCTACGCTGAAGCAAAAACAAATCAGCACGGTCACTCCCGATGTCAGAGAAAGATAACTGCTGAGTTCTGAGACGTTTAAAGGAAGATTACTTCTAAATCTGTGTACTTACTGCAGTGTCGTGGTATCTGAGCGAGGCAGCCCGCTGACAGGCACACGAGCAGGACGAGGACTCTCATGCTGTCTGTCTGATGGCAGGTCTGGTGCTTTCCCTCTGCTACAGTGACAAATATGATGGTGCTTCACAAATCTCACTTCCTTAAAAACAAGCTGGTGATACTCCCATTCTGCATCTGCTGCCAATTTTTTTTGTTTTTCATTTCTCAGTATAACAGGAATAAAGGTCAAAGAGAAGTAACAATATGAACTGGAGTGAATCCTGGTGACTAAGCTGGTATACTGTGCCTACTGAACTTGAGGATATTTGGAATTTGGGTTAAGTCTATTTATTCTTATTCTAGTATTGTGGTAACATCCATTATGGCTATTATCACCAAAGGGAACAGAATAAAAGCTTAGATATAGAAGATATTCCAACCTCTTTATTTACACATTTGTCAAAGTCAGCCAGTGTTGGATAAGGGTGTAAAAACAAAGCACAAATAAACAATGAAATTACCTGCAGCTGCTTGGACCCCTAATTACCTGTGGTTTTCATGGATTTACTTTGGGTACTCTGGTTTCCTCCCATAATCCAAAGACATGCAGTTATTCTAAATTGCACATAGGCTTGAATGCTTGTCTGTCTCTGTGTTAGCCCTGGTACAGGCTGGTGACACTGCTCAGCTAACCTGGAGTTTCTCATGGTTAAGTGTAGACCTTTCTATCTACCCAGAGAGTTTACATCCACTGTTGTAACTGCAGCCTACGTCCCCCCAGATGCTAAT
>VOQJ01032888.1:7783-17969 GCA_015052665.1 Apistogramma diplotaenia | reverse complement strand
ACCCACATTGACACGGTCCTGCGTTGCAATGTAAACACAAACGTGACCGGTGCGAGTCGGCAAGAGTCGAGCGCGCTCGATTTGAGCCGGTGCTGTGTAAATCCCTCTTTTGTGTGTCGTGTGTGCCTTTTTGTTTCTTTGAGGTCCCTGACTGCTGGTAAGGCTGCTCAGCTCTTTAAGTATAGGGTTTTTAGTGATTTTAATTATATTTTATTATTTTAGTTCTTAGTTTATTGATTATATGTGTTTTATAGTAGTTTGATATTTTAATTGTATTTAAATAAATGTTAAAAACATTATTTGAACCTCCTCCTTTTCCATGGTGGATTTTTAACGAACATGTGCATTTTAGTTAGTTATTTCTTAGTTTTCCGGAAGGGCGGTACCTTTTGTCCCCCTTCCAGTGGCGTCGTTTTACATTTTAGTCCCTGCCTAGCACAATACACGAAGCCTAAACAGAAATACAACCAGTTTTCTCCTCTCAGCAAAATGTTCTTACCTTTTCAAAGGTGGCTGCAGAATTCTGAGCTCCTGCACATATGTTGCTGTTCCATTGTGATGTCACAGCAAGCAAAATTCTAAAATTCTATTAATGATGTTTCATGGTGCAGGCGTGGGCTGATTAAAGTTTCAGGCTTTATTGCCAACTCATCCTAAAAAAATGTACCAATATGAGCACAACATTTTAGTGAACATGTTTTTGTGCAGAAATTCAAACTATTTTTACTGTATATTCTAGATTTTTTCTTCAGTTAACAGGCAATGTAAATATCATATATATAATGACCAGTGACGTGCGGTGAAGGTCATGGCTTGTGAGGCACTGATGACATCACATCAGATTTACAAACACAGAGAAGCTTATTCACTATTTGAACAGTTAACGTGTTTTGTTTAAAATTTCATATCGTTATTCTTAACATATACAAACTAGCATAGAAAAAATAACTTTAAAAAAACGTTATCTTCAAACAGTACCTTTACTTATAAATGAAGTCCATGCGCCGGTCCGTTTGAGGAAACGCATCGATGACTTGTTTGCTAACTGTTTACTGTAGCTTGCTGTCTAATTCTGTTATAAGAACAATCCCTGCACCAGCGCCCCCTGCCATGAGGCACAAGAACTGCGTGCCTCATCTAGTATATCTTCGCAGCAGTTTTATGATTGCTCAGCACAAGAATAAGTTAAACACATACAGTTGTTGATTAAAAAAACACTGTACATTATATACACCAGATAAAATTGAGATCATATAGTGTCAGTGTTCGAACATTTTTACATGCAGAGCGACAGCAACACGGTCTCACTGCATAGCATGCCAGCGCAATTAACATCGTCACTGTGCAATCCATGGTTGCTGGTGGTCTCTTCTTGGTATTTGAACAGTAAATGTAAAAATTCATTTATTCTAAAAAAAATAAATCTAAGAATGATGACGTTTAATGGAAAAGAACATGAAAATACAAATAACTGAATAAATATAACAGTTGAATTTATTTTTTAATTTTATATTTTCATTAGTTTCATGATAGATGACGCACAGCCTCACCTGCCTCCCCTGACTGCACGTCACTGATACTGTCCAGTGGTGGATGTGTTAATATACTGTACATTTTACTTTTCTTTTGTCACTTTAAAACCTGAGGCAATGTTTGAACATGAACTTTCATGCTGGATTGAGAGAATATAACAATTTGTCCTGCAAAAACAAAAACATCAGCAGATAGTGTAATCTGAATAAAACCACATTTTAACTATAACTCAGAAGGTAACTTTTTAAATATATGCATATTTTTCCATTTCATGACACCCACTTTGTAGGCATGCACATTGCCCAGGAGGACTCTGATAATTCAGGCTGAGTTTATACTAACAGGCATTAAAATTGGAGCAAGTAAAAAGAACTATAGAAATACACGAAGCTAAAATTTCTCATTATATCAGAAGTAGCTGACCAGATGTGATGATTTGAGATGGAATGAACTGTACTGATAGTGATGCATGAATGTCTCTGCCATGCTAAGGACCAAAACAAATCCTGTTTTTCCATGCCTTTACAACTTTATCACACTTTTCTTTTCCTCCCAATGTGCAACCCATAGGTTTTTTACATTCACTTAAATTAATTCTGAATATTTTTATGTCTCCAAACTCCAACAATAGCTCAGCAGTAACTGTTTGCAAAGGCTTAATACCGTACATGCCATTGAATGAATGACTTAAATGTTAAAAAACACAAAAAAGTGGACTCAACATTACTACATGAGACAACAAAACTCTTTAAAAGTGAGCCTGCTATCATTTTAATTTCACACACACACATCAAATTTCTCGCTGTTCTTGTGTGGGCGGGAATATTCATCCGACTGGGGAAGAGGAAAAATGTCAAAGGCTTTCAGATCAGGCTGAAGTCCCGGTCTGTCCTTAACATTTCTTTAACAAACCTGTAAAAGCAACAGAGTTCACTTATATGTTATGGCAAATTAAACAAACTGAATATTAGATTTGAAAATGTTACCTACTTGGTCATCTCACTGTTCTTTCGAGGAAACCTTCTGACTTGCGTCCATGGTTCAGGCTTCTCGGATACCATCCACCCATACTGCTGGCTCTCTGTCAGAGGCATCACGTAGAGCTGGTTAGGAGCTGGAGAAGAGAAGAAACCAGGACTTTAGATTACTTGTTACAGCTGATTGGCTGTAATACGTTTTACTCATTAACATTCACATCTGCCATATCTACTCACATCTGGGTGTTCGAAGCCGCCTGACCATCCCTTTGTATCTCTCATGGCTCCCATGGTGTAAGTCAGTGCTGTAGGGAGGAGGCTGGTGGAAAACTTGGCAATCCTCTACACATCTGAGGGGTCCTGGTGGTTCTTGAAGAGAAGGAGGTATTCCTGCTTTGATGTTACTGTTGCCATCTGTAAAGAGATATGTTACCACTGCTGTTACAGCTAAAAAATCATATAATAAAGCTTGTCTGTACTATTGTAATTCCTCTACCCTCCCAAACAACTAGGTGGCTTTCCAACTCGTATGTGGCCCATCTGTCGCAGGACCCTGGAGAAATAACTTGCAAACAGCAACAAAGCAAATCTCTTTACCATCTACTCCAAATGCAGAATGCGATCTTTGAACTCTATAAAAAAATTTCCCTCATTGGCCTTAAGTTACAGTACCGACGGCTTCCGCCACGTGCAACTTAAGGCCAAGAGACATCCGAGCTCTCAGAGCCGCTGCTCACATAAGCGAAAGCAAAGCTGACTTTACCGTAAGGATAAGACGATCCCCGGGGATTCCGTATCATTCTGTCGCCTATTGGGTTCTGATAACCCAGGTATGTCAAACCGAAGAAGGCCATAATGTTGCAGTTTATTTCCTTCCCGGTTTAAAAGCACAAAGACTTCAGAGAGGCAAAAAAAGTGCAAATAAACCAAAACCTTCCGTTTACACGTATCCATGGCAACAAGCCCCGCCTACCCACAACGTCTTATGAAGTAACCTTGAAACTTCAAACTAAATGATTTTCATTTAAATATACTTGTGTATTTTCACATTCATTTATTCCACGTATCCAATTCAGGAACTTGAAATACTGTATAAAAAACACACATCTTAAACACATCCCACGATTACAAGGGGGAAAAAATCTGTAAAAACTATAATCATTGCTGTACAAGAGCATAAAAAGAACAATTCAGTTAGAAATGGCAATACTTTATTATAAAATCGTGTACTTCATTAACATAATAGCAGTATTTCGTTTATTTAATCATGAATACTGACATATTACAAATGTAAAAAGTAACTCCTAAGGATTTCTTAGCACAACCAAGCTCATGAATCACTTGGAAATTTTAATTTAAACCATCTGGCCTGGAAAACAATGCCAGGAAGTTAGAAGTTCACGATTTTAATCTACATGGTCCTGAAGGCTTTAAAGCATTAACTCTAGCCGAACAGCTTCTAGATGAAACCAGACTAAAAAGATTAGGTAAATGTTTTGCTGTAAATATTGTAAAAGCCATTTACTAATGCTCAAACGCCTGTAAAAGAGTGACAGTTTAAACATCACTGTTAAAAACTTGCATTTAGACTATCAGCTTCACCTATGACATTGTCAATCCAGGCTTCACTGAAAATCTTGATAGTAATGTGAATATGTGGCGTCAAATGTGTTACATCTGTTGTTTGTGTATGCAAATTTGTCTGTACAGGTACACGTTTATTTAATCGCACATGCGCGTGCGCGCGCGCGCACACACACACACAGAGTACTCAACATCGGGGTGAACCAAGCCCAAACACTAGCAAAAACCGCGGTAAAAGACCGGCGTCTCACCTCACACCTACAGGAAGAAGGCAATGCCGCAGAATAACTACCTAGCGTCTCACCCCTACCCGCTCTGCTCCTACACACACGTGTGCGCAAACACAGTAGTGACTGGTGAGTGACGGGTCACAATGACGCCCTCTAGCGTTGACTGGCCGGCCTCCTAAATAGGGCGTAACCCACAGCCGGAGCCAATCCTCTGTCAGCAGGAGGCGACCGCACCAACCGCCACCAGGCACCTGTAGACAAATTAGCATACAAAAACAAAACACGGACCGGCAGACGTAACAAGTGATTTAAACTGTATTCACCATATTGACAACAGTATTCACTTGCCTGCCTTCACACGCTTATGAACTCGAGTGACATCCCGTTCTTTATCCATAGGGTTTAGTATGATGTTGGCCCACCCTCTGCAGCTATAACAGCTTCAACTCGTCTGGGAAGGCTTTCCACAACATTTAAGAATGTGTTTATGGGAATTTTTTTTCCAGAAGCACATTTCCTAGGTCAGACACTGATGTTGGACAAGAAGGCCTGGCTCACATTCATCACAAAGGTGCTCTGTCAGGTTGAGGAGCAGGCCAGTCAAGTTCTTCCACACCAAACTCACTCATCCATGTCTTAAGCTTAAAAGTTTCTTTCACTAGACGTAAGGGGCCAAACCCAATTCCCGAAAAACAAGCCAGCAGCACCAATCTGCACTTTGCATTGCGCTTGGTGATGTAAATAAGATCTTTAACAAATGTTTGTTGAAGCAGTCTGAAAGCTGAGGTGTTTGGTTTTATACACCTATGACCATGGAAGTGTTTGAAACAGTTGAATTCAGTGATTTGGATGGGTCAGTGAATACGTTTGGCCATACAGTGTATTTTAAACACACATTGCAAAAAAATAAAATTTTTAAAAAAAAAATACAAGAAAAGCATGAAAAAGTAAGATCCAAGTAAAAAGAATAGAAAGTTAAAGAAAATTAACACGCTGAAATGAGAGACTGTGCAGAAATCTCCCCGGCAGACATGTCAACGCTCTAGCAAGCAGCTCTTGGTTTACTTCACAATACAAACACTGCTGGCAGGTTATACTGTACACCTGGGCAAAGTTCACTTTCTGGATGGAAAATGCTGTGGCACACAAGGATTCAGGACAAAGACAGAGGGGCTATGTGCTGCAGCAAAGTAAGGATTTAAAAACAAGTCATTTTGAAGTGCATCCTTTGCTATGTGGCTTCATCTCCTAGATCTGTATAGAGAGATGTGCAATTGTACTTGTTTATAAAGTGCTGATTGCATGGTATGCAAGTTTAATAAACTTCTTTCTAGAACAAAATAGCATGTTGATGGTTTCCATGTGTTTTATATGAATACTATTCAACACACTGACCAGATGCTTTTTCTGGTCAGTGTGTTTGTCTTATTGAATGCTTTCATAAAATTAATTCATTTTTTCTCATTTTTTTCAGCTGTTTTATGCCATCATTTCCCCATGTTTATCATGTGCTTCTTCAACCATCGATTCACCCAATCAGTAAAGTTAGTGATTCCCTGCTTTTTGACTTTGCTGTTCATTTTATACAACATGATATACAAAGCCCCTCTACAACCACCATATCTCCCATTGGGAAGTGTGGGGAGTATCAGAGAATTCATCTTTCAGTATGGTGGCGTGCCCCCAGATTCTTCAAGTCCCAAATGTTCTCCCGGATTTTACAGTAAAGAGGAGCTTAAGCCTCACCTTGACAGACCTCCCCAAGATCCCAGGGCACCAGGAGCAAATGGCAAACCCTTTGTGTCTCACCAGATGACTGCTGAAGAACATAAAGAGAAAGTAGAAGGGTTTAAGAAAAACCAGTTTAACCAGTTTGCCAGTGATTGAATTTCCCTGCACCATGATCTGGGCAAAGATTCGCGGCCTCCAGAGTGAGTTTCATGGACATTGGCTGCTGTTTTCACTTATTTTCAGGCTCATCCTTGTACAGTACCTGACCGTTGTGTTTGTTTGTTTGGTCAACAGCTTAACTCTGATCAGAATCTTTCAAGCACAAAAAATACACATTTATCCAAAAGGCTGAAACAGTGTTGTGTCTACACATAACAGACAACTTAACAAAGGACTAATTTCAAATTGTGTCTTTTAGGCACTTTGTTTTACTAGCAGCCTGTCACAAAAACACATTATTTTATTGTTATTTTTGCACCAACAAGAGCGATTATCCAAAAACATGACATTTTTCAGCAAGTTATGCAGTGTATCCTTAAAAACCAAGGAAACGGAACAAGTGGAGGACAAAAGAAGAATTGGCAGGTCTAATAACTCTCCACGGTAGAAGAACAGTATCTGAATGTCCTTAAAAAATAGGAAAAAAAGCCTAGCAAAGACCTTACAGGACCTGAGAGTTGCGACTGGCTCCTCAGCTGATCAATGTTACCTGAAGCCTGATCAGAAGTGTTTTCAGTGGAAGGACGCCTTTCAAAAAGCCATTTTCCAGGAAGGGAAACCATGAGAAAAGGCCGAGATATGCCAAATTACACAAGATAACAGATATTACGGACTGATTTTTTTTCCACATCATTGCCAGTATGTCCGGAGTAGATCAGGAGAGAGGTACAACGGTGAATTCCCACAGCCTTCTGTAAAATTGGGTGGACCCTCATGGTTTGAGCTGCATTTCAGCCAGTGGTTTTGGGGAGCTTGTCAAAATTGATGGACTTTTTTTTTTTTACCCACTATGCAATACCACCTGAAAAGCATCTTATTGGCAATGGCCTCATTTTTCAGCATGGCAATCATCCCAAACACACCCAGTAAAATCATACCTCTCAGTCATGGATTGGCCTTGTCAGAGTCTGGACCTCAAATATTCACTTTTGAGCTCATCAGAAATGCATAAACTCTGTTTTTCCATAT
Organism: Apistogramma diplotaenia; assembly: GCA_015052665.1. NCBI lineage: Eukaryota > Metazoa > Chordata > Actinopteri > Cichliformes > Cichlidae > Apistogramma > Apistogramma diplotaenia. Next base: position 10,726 of record VOQJ01032888.1, on the reverse strand, counting down.
ATGTTTTCTTATTTCAATTAATCAATGCACCAATTTTGCATTTTCTTAGTAAAATAAATAGAAATGAGATCTTTGCACACTTCTGTACATCTTGTTAAAAATCTGGTACATGGTAACTTCAGTTTGGTTCTGACAGCTGCTTGGAACAGACGTTTTGGCGTTGTCCCGGCCTCCCGACCACCAGTGTGATCATAGTGTTTCATAATGAGGTCTGGTCCACTCTGCTCAGGACAGTCTACAGTGTCTTACATACAGCTCCCGCTGCCCTGCTCACAGAGGTCCTACTGGTGGACGATGCCAGCACAGATGGTGAGTGTATTCCTAGTGCTGCATGATGAAAATGTTGTAATTCTGTTCACATCACTGCTTCCTCAAGACCTAATTTTACTTTCACTGCTTGCATTTAAACAAATGTACTGGTGATGAAGAAAGTAATTATATATTGTACTACGTATTAGAGGATTATTAGGAATATCAGTATTAAAATGTGTCTGCTGGATATGTATATTGGAAGCTGTTTTCTTTTAAGGGACCAAAAAGTTATTACATGTAATCTTTTCCACACCCATCTACTTTCTCAACCACTTCAATTCCAATTCGTGGTTGCAGGAGCCACCACATCTCTCATTCAGAAAAAGGTAAAAGGACGAGTATCAGTTCATCAGAGAAACAGACTATGACCAATTTAGAATAATAAGCATGCACATTTTTGTAAGGAAAACATGCAAACAGTAAGCTTGAACCCAGGCTCTTTTTGTTGCACTGTAGCGCTAACCACTATACCACTTTCTGTAGTAGCATGAAAAATTCTCTCTATAACTGTATTCCTACTATCTACTGACACAATAAAACCATTAAAGTAACTCTTTTGTCACAGTTTATATTTACCCTTGCATGCATTTTGACTCTTCTTTCTTAAGATCATCTGAAGACACGCCTTGATGAATATGTGCAGCACCTGAATATGGTGTGTGTTTTACATCAGAGAGAGACGAAATTGTCATAATTGACCAAAATAACCTAAGCTTCAGAAGCCTGTCCCTAAACCACCTTATTATAGACGTGGAAATTTTGACTGGAGGCTGAAGTTTGGATGGGAGGTCTTACCAGAAGAGAAGGCAACACAACGTAAAAATGAGACTGAGCCTATCAGGTAAATATGAGTGACTATTCAAACAAATGTATGATTCTAGTTTCAGCTGTGCAACAAATATGCATAGTGATCGACAAGTGGCTAACAGCAAACATTGGATGAGTTTAAAACAGTTTGAGAATAGTTTGAATAAAAGGCTCAATTATTGCTTTTTAGAGCTCCACATTCTGTCTAAAAATAACAATTCGTCATTTAACAAGACTGACCTTCAAAACATTGTTAAGGGCTGTTGAAGGCAGTTTTCTTTCACCTTTGGTTGGATCAGAACTAACCAGTTCTTATAATTATTCTGCAAGTGACTGATTTGCATCGTATTTTATAGAACTCCCTTTGCTGGTGGCCTGTTCTCTGTGTCGAAATCATATTTTGAGCATATTGGGACTTATGATGACCAGAGGGAGTTCTGGGGAGGTGAGAATTTGGAAATGTCCTTCAGAGTAAGTTTTTTGTTTAAAATATTTTTAAAGTATGTATATATTTTTCAAAGTCTTCCCATTTTCCACTTCGACTTGTGCTGTGTATTCTCTGCTGCAGGTCTGGCAATGTGGAGGTCAGCTGGAGATTATTCCTTCTTCTGTTGTTGCATTTTCCGCAAAAAGAATCCACACACTTCCCCTAACAGCACTGCTACCATCACCCGTAACCTGGTCTCTGGATGAATATAAATGGGTCGTCTATCGTACAAACAGGAACGCTGCTTCCATTTTTAAATCAGTTAATAGAAATGTTCAATTCCCTTTCAAAATAAGAAATTAGTCCATTTGTCTATGATTTTGCAAAGCCTTAAATCTCCCACCATGTTTCTTTTGTCATTTTTTGGAGATGTCACTGAGCACCGCAAACTCAGGGAGAGCTTAACGTGCAGAAACTTTACCTGGTACCTGAACAATATTTATCCGGAAGCCTATGTCACTGACATAAAGCCTGTAATTTATCACCAAGTAATCATTTTTTTATCCCTTAATTACCTTTTATAATTTATATATCTAAAGAATGCTGTTTTCTGATTGGTTTTCCACTTGAATGCTGTAAACTAGGAGCTGAAATCACAGAGTAGCTTACTAGTCTGAAGCCTATCCCAGCTGTCATAAGGAGATATATAAACCTATCAGAGCGATAGCAAAAAGCTCAGCAATACCAAAAGGCCTGAAAGACAATAACTAACGTGCATGATAGAAGAACTGTGTCCATGGTTAAGAAAAACCTCTTCACAAGTCAAGAACACTCTCAAGGAGGTAGGTGCACTAGCAAAGTCTACAATTAAGAGTTGTCTTCATGAATGTAAATAGAGAGGATTTACGACAACCACTGGTTACACTCAAGAATGAGATCAGACATTCTAGAAAACATCTAAAAGTGGGATCAGGTCAGTAGTGTTTATTGCTGATAGAAGTAGCAGGATGAATTCTTGAGTGTACAGGGCTATATTCTCTGCTCAGATTCAGCTATTTGCTGCAAAACTCATCAGGCAGAGCTTCACAGTGCAAATGGATGATGAGCCAAAGCATACTGCAAAAGCAAGGTGTTGTAATTTGAGCCAACCATGGCACCATTGTGCATACAGTGTTCTCTTATTACATTGAAACCTCAGTAATTCAAATGCTAAATTGATCTATTCGCAGAAAAAGAAATTAATTTAACTAATGAAAATACCAAATGGAGCAGAGTGGGGCCTGTTTTGACCTCCATAACAAAGTGAAAAGCGACTTTGAATCCCTGCTTCTCAAAGGCAGCTGCAGAATACCAGATGAGAAACGAGGAGTTGTATAATTCCCTCAAAGCACAAGCAG
>VOQJ01032885.1:12091-27276 GCA_015052665.1 Apistogramma diplotaenia | reverse complement strand
CCAACAGAAAGAAAAAAAAAAAAAAAAAAAAACAGATGCAGAGAAACTGCCTCGGCTTTAACATTCGTTGGTGCCACGTTTATCTCTGCGGCTGCATGCGAGCACTAAAATTATAATAAGAATCTTAGCTTCACTGTGACCAACTAAGCAGTGATAATGATCAGTCCATCTCAATTAGCACACAGCAAGCAGCCACTCAGGGCAGCCTCGCTGTGCTCTTATTCTGTCAGGCAAGTTTAGAGTTTCATTAGAGCACTAATAGCTCCCTTGCACAGTGCATCGCTCTCACAAAGGCATCAGAGAGTGTCAAGTCAGGTGAGCCATGCAGGAGTCAGGACAGCCAGTTTGGGCCTAGTTTCAACCTATTTTAGACGGTAAATAAGACCCAGATTATATTTCTCCTAAAAGACAACGAGTGCTAATTATCTGATGCTTCCGAAAAAGTACCGACTAGATTTCTTGCTACTTCATTCCACCTTACACTGCCATCCTTTCCCGAACCAGAAGCAGTTTTAAAGATGTAATGCACACCATTGCTCTGCTTGTTTAAATACACCATTACTAGTTTCCCCGAGATGAACGCGCAGACTATTTGTAGATGTCAAAAAGGATACGGACACTGACAGCCTCAGCATCTGTACTCAGCAATCTCTTCACTTCCTTTTCCACATCAGGAGATTCGATGTACTGCAAGAGAGACGGAGAGATCGAGTTACTTGTGGTGTTAGCAGCATCTCTCTCGCCCTCCTCCTCAGTCTCTATCTCACCCACACACACACACACACACACACACACACACACACACACACACACACACAAACACAAAGGTAGCAGCTGGCCACATGCCAGGAAGTGCATTAGCGATTAAAAACAGAAGGGGCCAAATCAATATGGCTAAGCTCTGCACCTTCAGGAAGATTTATTCAGAAGACAAAGTAGAAGTGTAGTGCTCCAGCTCACTCGCTTTCACTTTGATCAAAGCAATAGTGAAATTGCTTTTTTGCATGCCTTTGGGGAAAACTAAGATGGAAAGGTTTTATTTATATGTAAATCTTAGTTTTCACTTTTACCACAGTTCCTGTTTTATGAAATGTAAATGTCTTGTTGGAAGAGAGCCTGGGAAAAAGATGGATCATCAAACGAGATGCTAAGGAGATGGATGGGAAATGGGAGGGGACCGCTGTAGGGAAAATGGGAAAAAATAATAATGTCAAAACCTTTTTTTTCGCAGTCTTCCGAAATCTTCTCTTGCGCGTGTTCTTCAGAGGGCAGGTGACTGACGAGCGAAACGAGAGGATTGGTGAAGTCGGAATTGGTCAATTACCCGCGGAGAACAAACTACATTTCCTGAAATGCTGATACGATGCGTTTGCAACATAAACAGATCAAAAAGCTGCTGAATGTGGAGAATTAGCTGCTTACTGCCATGATTCCAAATGAATTTCTTGTCCTTGTCTTTGTCCTTCTTTTTGGTCTTGGGGTCAGTGCCAGTTGGCTCCTCCAAAGGGGGGTAAAGGTCTCCATCTAGTGTACACACCAGCATCTAAACCACGGATAGGAAAATTGAATGCAAAATATTGTGCTGATCACTGTACTGGATTATAACTGGGAAAAGAACTTTACATAAAATTTCTCTACTTCAGTTAAATGTAAAATGTTTAAAAAATACAAAATATACCTTTATTTTTAACCAATAAAATAACTGATAACTGGCACAAAGGTGCTTCTCATTCACAATCAAAAAAAATCTGTGACATTGCAAGTTTGTTTCCAGTCTCTTGTTTACCTGGCAAACATCAGCTGTTTTGTAAAACGTCTTCTTGTCCACTGTTTTTAATGACTCGATCATACAGGGCAAATCCACCAGTTTGCAGGCCAAAGGAACACGGTCCACTCGAACTATGCCATGCCGACCATCAGCTGCAAATCAGAGGCACAGATGGCTGTTAAGGGGACATGCGGGTTTGACTTCTTTACCTGCAGCCATTATTATGCTACAGTCCTTGTTAAGTTGAGGGAAAACAAGTGCAAGTGCTATTTTTAGACATGCATAAAACTTAAACTGGCCAAATAAGTGGAGATAAAACAAGAATAAAATATTTATGAATGAAACTAGATGGTAAAACAGCCAGACATAGAGAGAGTGAGACAAATTAAACCAGTGCTGAGACAGAGAGCAGCTTACGGTGCAACTCAATGGTGAGTCTGTCCTTCATATTCATACTGCTAGACTGTGCAATCCTTCTTACTGTTGATGCGTACTCCTGCAAAAGAAAGAAAAACTAAGCACGATTCTACTCAGCAGGTATAAAAACTGAATTTCAAAGAAACACAAGTACAAACGTCTCACCGAAGGAAGCCTCAGGACAAACTGGTTCTCCAACTCATAGGGGGCATCCTCCTTATTTTTGGAGCCGACCTTCCCAACTAAAAATCAAAACACATCGCCATAATGAAAGTGTTGAAATAGCTTACTTGATGCTTGCTATTCACTGACAAACTACAAAGTCTGTCATTCTACTGCACCATTAAAAAAGGGTACTCTTTCTCCCCATTTTAAACTTACAGAAGTGATAAAGTATAGTAAAAAGTTGGGCAGATTGAGCCAGTTACTCCTGAATTATGATATTTCAGTGTAAATGCATTTTAGAGGCTCGAGAAATAAACTGTAACCATACTGAAAGCTACTTTCAGCTGCCCCTTTGCCAAAAAAGCAGGCAATTCGGCATGTTTGATTGGGCAGAGTTTTTACACAGGCCTTTACCTTTGTTGTACAATCCCAAAGTGGATCTGTGTCATAATGTGCACCTTTTTATGCACAAATTTACAGGACTTGTATTTTCTTTTCATGCAACTTTAATTGCATTATATCTCAAAAGGCAGCTATTGTACTCCACCACAGCGAACTATATCATACAGATTAATGCAGTAGGAATATCAACTCAAAAACATGCCAAAATTAATTTCATTCAAATTGTATTTCAGTGCTGATATAAAAATTGTACCAATTTAATGAGGTAAATATTTAAATAGCCAAACCAAAATCTCCTCTCATCCATAGTACGTATTTCCAAACTAACAAACACGTGACACTGGGAGTGCTTTAACTTTATTATTTGTGCAATATAGAATTTAGTTTAAAGTATATAGTGTGAATGAAGAAATAAATACATGTACTGACCACTATCCAGACCACCTAAACACTGTTAAGTTTACTCTGAATCGCTAATGAAGTGATATTGCGAATAAGTTTACAAATAATTTAAAAACATTGTGTGCATCTTATGTTGTGCAACACTCTGTAACAGTAACATTATAGGGGATTCTTGTTCAGACAGGAACGATTAATTCATTGCAAACGTTAATTTGGCAAACACTGTGGTTAATGTTTTGCAGACACAAGACGTTCTCTTCCATTGGTATTAATTTATATCAGCTTAATTTTAATAGCCGATAGCTAACCATCTTTATTTACCTTACAAAAGTGGCGGCTAATGGGCTAACAGCTATCGTTGGTACGAGAGGATAACAGCAGAGAATTTTAACGTACCTTTCAGTTTAGATGTCATCTTTGTTTCTGTAGTTTATACGGTGCGGCTGTGTAGAGGTCTTTCAATTCAAAAACGCACAAACATGACGATTCTGAGCAAAACACGAGACGACCTATTAGCTATGCAACGATAGCATAATCACGAGCGAAACCAAAAGACCAAAGGTGTTGTATAGTTCCTTGTTACATTCAATACCTACTCGGAAATTTCGATTGTCCACACTACTCGTTGTATATCTGACAATTAAATTGCAATCTATACACATAATTTAATAAATAATTAAGTACATATAATAAATATACATAATTATTTGTGCTCTAATGTTTTAACTAAGAATTAACAATGTAAATTACTTAGCTTCGCTATGTATGTTGGTAAAATAAATATTTTCCGACAAACCGGAACGCCATACGTTATCATCTATATCGCGAGACTTGTTAAGCTGACCAGTTTTTAAGAAAAATAACAATTTTTTAAAAAATGCAGAATAGTCAAGTATCACACACCTAGCCATATTTAAATTTGTTATAGATTGTTGTTCGTATAGTTATGCAATGTGGACTGTCAGTAAAAGAAGAGCAGGAAGAAAGCAGGAATGAGGAAATATCATGGGGAATATTAGACAATGTTTTATTTAACCTTATTCTATTAAGGATTAAAAAGTAATCTCAAATAAGCACTAAGTCGGCCAATATGGCTGTTTTTTAATTATTATTATTTTAATACGACACAAATAGATAGCCTAAGGACCGTTGTACTTACTTCCTTTTAAGCGTGACGAACAAAAAAAGATTTCATAATAAAATGCTTTGAGAGCAAAGCAGAGAAAAATCGAAAAGAAAAACTGCCAAATACACATTTTTGTTCATCAAAAACTTGTATTCATCATACAGAATAAAAAATTATCTACTGGAATTGATTTTAACTATCAACAGTGTGGTGCTGAACTTTTACTTTGAAACAAAAAGTTACGCTTTCTGGAAAAAATTTCTCTTCCGGGTCGGAATTGGTTTCTCTGTTGCTGTCGTCTTTCTGTTGCCCACTCCGCTCAGTTTATGAATAATATTGTCACAAGTTTATTTTTACCTTCGGCGACATTGCAGCATTTGGCCGCCGAAAGCCGAAATGGTGTTTAAAGTTACTGTCAGCAGTGCCCGGAGGGCAACGAGAACGCTGTGGCTGCTCCTGCTGGTAAGCCTGCCTGTTTGCATCAGTGTTTGCCGAGCATCATCACCTCAGGAGGACAGTGCCATGGAGAACATCGTTACAGAGAAAAAGGCTGAGGAGAGCCACAGACAGGACAGTGCGGACCTGCTGATCTTCATCATGCTCCTCACTCTCACCATCCTGACCATCTGGTTGTTCAAACATCGGCGGTTCAGGTTTCTGCACGAAACCGGACTGGCGATGATTTATGGTGAGACGCTTCATCGTGACTGAGAGACGTCATCCGAGCTTTTACTCTAATGTTATGCCACTAATTGGATTTTAAATAAATGAATTCCATCACCAGGCTTCTTAAACCCTCCCCTGTTAATAACATACTAAACTTAAGGGGAATTTAACAGACTTAGGCAGCAGGACTGCTCCATATTGTGTTGTGATTAAACAAACTCATTTAACGAAGGTGAACGCCTCTGTTACATCTGAGCGCCTAAGCAATTTAGCATGAAAAAGCAACACCTCAATTTCACGTTTTAGGTAACGTTTGTGTCTGTCTGTGTGTGTGTGCGCGCGGGCGTGTAAGTCACAAGTGATCAATTGGTGAATCTGATTGGACTAATTCCAGTCACAAGGATGTCACTGGACTTTGCTTTCACTTTTATAGGTGAAATGACATTTCAGGGGTGTTGTAAAAAAATTCTGTGCACGAAGAGGAAGATGTGGTCATACCTCAGTAAAAATATATTACATTTTGTCATATGATTTATGTGATTCCAGGTATGAAGAATGCTGGCTCACTTTACATATCAGTAGTTCTTAGCATTATGAGTATTAGCTTTTCCTGTCAGACTAAGTACTTAGTGATAATTCTGTTATCAGTATGTACTTAGTCTGAATTCCCAGCTCCTCTCAGCTCCCTCCTCAAAACAGGTCTTTACAAACTTTCGTATGGCTGTGCAGGCCCTTAAGCATCTGAACATGAAATTGGAATATTTGTGTTCACGAGTCAGTCAGCACCTGTATTTTTTAAAAAGAAGTCTTAGAGTCCTTTGGGGTGGATAAAAGCATCTTAGTTATGGCATCACTACACGTTTTGGTAACCTTTCTGTTAAGCTCAGATCACAAATCTAAAATTTGATCAGAAGAGCTGGAAACATAATCTTCATACTTGCTCCATCTTCCCTGCAGCATACGTTTGAAGAGTTTGTGATAAAGAAAGGCCTGAAAGTCACTAAATATATAAATCACGTCCTTTTACAAAAAAATCTGAGTTGATGCCCTCAGGAAAAAGGTGGAGGGCACCAAACTGTAAGTTAAATAGGTACAGTGCCGTTATCAGTTAAATCACTGAATGGTGATGGGTGAAACTGTGATTGTGTGTGAATTTAATGTTATAATGTTTATTTGAGGAGATCCCCTCAATTGTCCAAGACAAATTTCTCCAAAGAGTGATAATAAAGGCTAATCTAATAAGGTAAGGTAATTTATTTATGTGTTCAGATTAGAATTTGAGAGCAAAAGCTGATAGATTGCTCAGTGATGTTCTGATTAGGCCTTTGCTTTCAATTCATTTCTCCAAAGTAATTGTACTGAAATATGACTCTCTGCAGTCTCAAGTAGCCTGATATCTCCTTTTGTGGGCTACATCCTGATAGTATAACAGCTTATATTAATCAATTCTTTTCATTCCTTTTTATTAATTTCTTTCCCAGGCTTAATTGTTGGAGTGATTTTGCGTTATGGCATTCATGTTCCTCGGGATGTTAGCAACGTCACAATGAACTGTCACGTTAACGCCAGCCCCGCCACTCTGCTGGTCAATGTCAGCGGCAAGTTCTACGAGTACACATTGAAAGGGGAGATCAGTGGCAATGGGGTGAACGACGTGCAAGATAACGAGATGCTGCGCAAGGTAGAGTCTGTCACGTTATTGTTTTCATTTGATCACTACATACAAGAAGTTGTGTTACAGGGGGAGGGCAGTTAATTTTCCTAAAGGGCCACACGAGAAATTGGGACTGTTGTGCAGGGTGGCACCAATAAAGTGAGCTCAATATTAATTTGATTTCTTTATAAGCTTATTGGTACCGGCCTCCCAACAGTCCCAGTTTCTCATGTACCACTTGGCAGAATTTAACTGCCGACCCCTGAGCTGGTTGCAATCAGTTGATTTAATGATCAGTAAACATATAATTGGGAGTTATTCAATATTTGTCAGATCATTTCAGTTATTTTAAACTGAAATGATAGAAGCCGCGCAAATCTGTAAGCACTCGTCCTGAGGATATTCGAACCACAAACAAGCATCAAGTAAACAATCTGCTGCACGAGTTTCTTTTCAAGTCATAGTCTCAGGCTTGACAGCTGAGGATTGTTGAATACATCTAACCCAGTGTCACGGATAGAAGCCGCATACTGATTTTAATGTAGCGCTGCACTAGATTTATCATCTAAAAATAACATTACCCTTGATGTGTGCATTTGGTTAGAAACTGTCCCCCTTCTTTGGCTTGCCATTTTACTATTGAGTAGTTTTTTTTTTGTTGATTGTCCTGGAAGCTGCTTCACGATGTCCCAGATGTGTCAGTCTTCATTAAATAATTTTTAAATTAATCTAAAAATGCGACAGCCTAGAAAGAAATTAATTAACCAAAACAACTTCTCAATTTTTGTTGTTTCATTTGCACATCTTTGGATGCAGAGCTGCAATGTTGTTCTGGTTTTGTGTGTGGCACAGGTGACCTTTGACCCCGAAGTGTTCTTCAATATTCTCCTACCGCCTATCATCTTCCATGCTGGCTACAGCTTGAAAAGGGTACAGTATATCATATAAAACCTGAACAATGATCAAAAAATACTTTTAATGTGTGTTTGGTTGGCTGGTGTCTTTAGACTATGACATTTTAAGTCCACTTCCTGAGAGGCTATCTTTAGATCCTGTGAGGTTTATGTATTTAATGAAGATAAATGAATTAATTTACATTAAGTACCCAGATGATTGCTGATGTGGTAACCTGTCTGTCTTTCAGAGACATTTTTTCCGCAACATGGGATCCATCCTAGCTTATGCCTTTCTCGGGACTGTCATTTCCTGTTTTATCATTGGGTAAGAATATTCATTTGCAATTAATAATAAAGAAATGCAACCGTAAAGCCATTAATTTTACAGCCTGTGCAACCTTGTATGTATATAACAGGCATTTTATGCCAGAGCAGTATTTGTAGCAGTAGCAGTAGCAAAGTGTCCATAATGCCTTTAAAGTTAGTGTTGTTTATGTTCTTCCTACATCAGGTTACTGATGTATGGCTGTGTGATGCTGATGAAAAAGGTGGGCCAGCTAAATGGAGACTTCTTCTTCACTGATTGCCTGTTTTTTGGAGCCATTGTCTCGGCCACAGACCCTGGTACATACGCTTCTGAGTTTTACAGGTTTTCTCTGATCTGCTCAAAGCACAAATAATGGATCCTAAAACTTTTTTTCTTACACATAATATATTAACTACAGTACTGTGCAAAGGTCTTGAGCGACTTTTAATATTTTAAAGTGGTCTTGCACAATCGTTCTCTAGGCCTGGCTGTTTGTAGTCCTTGTACCTGACCATTTTCAGTGCAGTGATTTTATGTTTGTCCAGCCCCTTAACACTGAATCATTAAAAGTAACAAAGTAACAAAAAGTACTTAACTCAAGGAATGAACCAGCTTTGCCTTTGCATAAATACAAAGAATCCATCTACTGTTCTCCGAAGCCTCATCACAAGTTGTCTTAGTGGAAGAGTAGCTGTCAAGCCATTCTTAAGCAAGGAAACAGGGAGGACAGAATGTGGTGTTCTGGAGACCTATTCCTGAAGAGTAAAGAAATAACAAGAAAGCTGCCTAAGAGAGTTCAGGCTGTTTGGAAGAATAAAGGTGGTCGTAACAAATATTGGCTTTCAAGCTTGGAGTTGTACAAACTCTGTTTTTGCCTTCTATACTGTATGTACATGTATGTTTGAAGATGTTTCAATAAATCGCTGTACCTATTTCCCCCTCTCCCAAGCAAAATATAAAGAAAAAAGGGTGGCTCAAGACTTTTGCACAGCACTGTATTTTGAAGCTTGACTGTAATGCATGCTCTCTTTGCCTCACAGTAACAGTCCTGGCTATCTTCAACGAGCTGCAGGTAGACGCCGATCTCTATGCATTACTGTTTGGAGAGAGTGTGCTCAACGACGCCGTAGCCGTGGTTCTGTCCTCGTAAGTGTCTTCATGCACTCACGCTCAAACACTTTATCTTTATGCTTTTATCTTGAGGTTCCTTCCGTGTGTACAAAGCTGGTAACTGGTTTTCTGAAAGGAAGTGTAAATGTGTTGCATCCTGCATTTTTTTTTTTTTTAGCTGATGAGCCCGTGACCTTTTAATAACCTAATATCAGCTCTACATTAGTGCCTTGCTAAATGTGAAGTGTGTTCCCTAAAGTAACACTTTGTTTTTCTCCTCCTCTGCATGGTTCTGCTGTAATTTCCACAGAATTGTAAATTTCAGTAGCAGGCAGATGGGAGGGGCCGGGGCCTGCAGAGAGACTCTGACCAGCCCGTTGAACTGGTGTACTAAGTAGAGCATGGCATTGTGTGCTTTTGCAGTGCCGTGGGAGAAACATGACAAATCACCGGCCATTTGGTTCTATACTGTGGCTTATTTAGCCAGAGATGCAGAACACTTCTTCTTTCTTTCTTTCTTTTTTTTTTGTCAGTAAAATGTTTTTGATTTTATGAGTCAGCTAAGAGCGCATTCCTATTTTCTTTGAAGACAGTGTACTGTGGGGGCCAAGGAGAAGGCAGCAAGCCAGAATGCTTATGGACAAAATGCATGGTGATTTGTTCTGTAAGTGTGGAGGCTGTGAATAAAGAGGGTGAACAAATGTTATTTTAGTGTGACATTTGGTTCAAATAGCTTTATATTACAGAGCTGTTTATTCAAAGATCCGGAGCTTTGCCGTGTTCAGCACATTTGATCACAAAACTACCTCAGCACAGTGTTTTTTTCTCAGACTCCACTTTCAAAGAAATTTGAATTTTTAAAAGCTGTTTGACTCAAGTTTGAAGTGACGTACGGTTCTATTCTTTCAGACTCTAGTGAGATGCTTCAGTGTTGATTTTCATCATCATTTGTGCCCAGGTGGCACAAAGTTTATATGAAATGACATCTTTTTTTATTGGAGAAGTCAAAGACTCACATTGCTACCTGTTGTGTTGCTGCATGGCTTCATTTGGACTGAATTAGGAAGAACAGAAAAAAAAACTTTTTCATGCACAACAAACAAACAGTTTTCTTTGTCTTGAATTCGTTTTTATAGGATATAATAATAAAGTCACTCTCCTCAATTAATTGAAATTGACGAAACCAGAACTGCCATCGTTTTGTTGTCTCGGTTATCAGCTGTTCCACCTCTTTCCAGGATTTATGGGGACATGTGACAAGTGCACTCTTAACTTAATCTGCTATATACAGTATAAAGGTGCTTCTTATAGCAAATCTACTCAGCAGACTCTTAAGCAAACATTTGCTTGTTAGTGAAGTATTAATACTGAACTATCCAAATACAGTGTGGTAGTCTTTTTGCATTTCTCTCCTTTCCTCTTCATCAGTTGACAGTTCACACAAGTTAGAGACTTAACATATACGCTGTATGCAGGTATTCACTTGTATGTGGTACACAAATAATTGTCTTAAGTCTGCTCTCTGCACTTATTCTGAATGTGTGGCATGGTTTACAATGTCATTTCAGAAGTACTTGCCATTAAATGATGTCTTCTGTGTTTATATCAGCTCTATAGTAGCGTATCAGCCAGAGGGAGACAATAGCCACACCTTTGAGGGAATGGCCATGTTGAAGTCTTTCGGGATTTTCCTGGGAGTTTTCAGCGGCTCGTTCGCACTGGGAGTGGCCACCGGAGTCGTCACTGCTCTAATATCCTTTTTTTTTTTGCTTTATCGTTTGTTTACATTTTTTTGAAGCAATGTTTAAGCAGTAAAAGCCAGAGCAAACACTCGTGATTAGACACAGGCGTAGCATTAACATCTAGACTGCATGTGACTCAAATTCAACTTCGTCATGTGTTTCAGACATAAAAGCTCATAAGAGTCTATTTAATTCAATCCAAGAAGGTAAAAAAAAAAAAAGAATCAAATCATACATACAAGTGCAGCCAAGTATTATCAGATTCAGTTCAAATGTTGCAAAAAGAGACTTGAAAGTTCTTCCAATTTATTTTGGCATTTTAAGCTAGAATTATCACCTTGGGGTTGTATACCTGTGACAACCAGTAAAGTCTGAGTTTACACCCATTTCTGTCCAAACCAGACCTTTGACCTTTTAAATAAGGCACCAATAGTTTATCATTCTATCATATTTGCTCTCTTATACTTAAAGTTAGCATTTTAATTTTATGTTATGGCCAGACACTTGCATTCACAATCACCATTATCCACCAAAATCTTTTCTCGAGTCCACTTTTATTAGGTATATAAAGAGGAAGAATTAAGCATGCCAATGCTTTAATATTAGCCTTATAGCAATCTTTAGTCAAAGAGTCTGACCTACATTCTCAGTAGGACTAAATGAGCCATCAGTGTCAGACTTCAGATGGGAAGCAAAATAACTGATCTCTTTTCATCTATTTATTTAAAGAATTGTGAGGAATTGAAATGGAATTGAATCGTCTGTAAAAGGTCAGTGTGAATGGGTTTAACTGTATCGAAATATGTTGTTAAAGTCTTTGACTGTGGTGTGTACGTGACTAAATTCACCAAGCTGAGGGATTTCCAGCTGCTGGAGACTGCTCTGTTCTTCCTCATGTCATGGAGCACATTCTTGCTGGCTGAGGCTTGTGGCTTCACAGGTAACACATGCATACATGTTATTCATATGTTCAGGGTGTGTAACCTGAATGTAAAAAAAGATAAGTCCTTTCGATACAGTGATTGCGTCCAATTGGAAGTCTTATGTATCAGTGCATGAAGAAATCAGTGTTTGTTGATCCCGTGTCTCCATCCTCCTGTGGTGTGCTGCAGGTGTGGTAGCAGTGCTCTTCTGTGGAATCACGCAGGCACACTACACCTACAATAACCTGTCTCCTGAGTCTCAGGACAGGACCAAGCAGGTCAGACCTCGATCCGCACCACTGCAGATTCACTTCTACTTTAAGAGGCTTTAAGTATTACGTTTTTAAAGAGAATCACATACAATTAAGCAAAAGCTGCAGATGACTGATAAAGCTCTCTGTAGGATCATTGGTTGGTTAAGCACAGTGAGCAGTGTATTTCTTACCAGCCACAATGATTTTAGAATGTAAACTTTTCAAAAGCATTTTTTCTTCATTATGATGTAATGAATAAAAGAATAAAGCTGCATATAAAACTGGATTACAGTCGTAGCCATACAATCCAAGCTTCTGTGCATCTGCTCAGGTGTCGGCTGCCACCTAAAGCAGCTCATGTTGTTTCTCTTATTTTGCAGCTGTTTGAACTTTTAAATTTCCTGGCAGAGAACTTCATTTTCTCCTACATGGGACTGACGCTTTTCACGTTCCAAAACCACGTCTTCAATCCGATGTTCATCGTTGGAGCATTTGTATCTTTTGCCAGGTTGGCATAAGGCATCTTGATGCATGGCCCGAAACATTAACTACAGCAGAGGGAGACAGGTGGAAAGGTGAACATGCAAGGAGTAGAAATAGTGAAGGTGGAGGAGTTTAAAAAGCAACAGAGTGAAAACGAGAGTGCAGGCAGGATGGAGTGGCCTGAGATGAGCATCACAGGTGATTTGTGACTGAAGGATAACAGTGAAGAGATTGTAAGGGATAGGTTGAGATGGAGGCAGACGATCCGCTAAAGGGAGCAGCGGAAGCAACCCCTAAAGGGAGCAGCTGAAAGAAGAAGTTTATTACAGCTAACCGCGCACACTCCTCATTAGTCCTCCTTAACCATGTTCTCACCCAGTTAGCAATATCCCTCGGAAGAGCTGGTAACATCTACCCTCTCTCCTTCCTTCTTAATCTGGGACGACGCAACAAGATCAGATCTAACTTCCAGCACATGATGATGTTTGCAGGTGAGTGCTGTACGGATAAGCATGTTTGTTACGCTGTTATTTTCTTTTCTGAATACATTCAAATGCATTCTCTGTGCTGTGCTTTCTAGGCCTGCGAGGTGCAATGACCTTTGCGCTGTCCATCAGGGACACTGCAACATACGCTCGTCAGATGATGTTTTCCACCACTCTGCTCGTGGTCTTCTTCACCGTATGGATTTGTGGGGGTGGTACCACTCAGATGCTGTCCTGTCAGCACATACGGTACGCCTGTCCTTCCCCTGTAAAATCCAGAGTGGATTTGCGGTTAGCTTTTGTTTTGACAGCGGTGAAGTTTCACGCATGAGCCTGATGCTTCTCTATAATTATTAGGACTTTATGCTACCTGTGCTTAACTCATCTAGTAAACCTGTCAGGCAAGAACTCCAAAAATGATCAAACAAAGCAATGTGTGCTGCTCTGGTTTATCATCTGCTTCTTTTCTTTTTTTAAAGTATGCAGATTTCCTGCTGAGGAACTTGTAAAACAGGAAACATGCAGTTCTGCTTTGACAGTTAACAACTGCAAATGATTTAAATGGGTTTCATTGTCTTTAACAGAGTGGGAGTGGACTCGGATCAAGATAACTTTGTAAGTGTGGCACTTAGAAAATGTGCTGCAGTGTGACTGGTGTTAAGTAAATGTAAACGGAAACAAGACATCTAAACAATATTGTCTGTCTTTGTCCAGATGAGTCTCGCTGAAGGCTCAGAGAGAAGAAGCACCAAACAGGAAAGTGCCTGGCTTTTTAGAATTTGGTACAACTTTGACCACAAGTATCCTTTGCTTAATTAGTGTCATTAATACAAAAAAAGAATTACAAAAAAACACATACACACACACCATAACTTGCAAAGTAAAATGTATTGTAACTCAGTGATGACTGCTTTCCTTTACATTAGCTGGCAGCAGAGGGAGCCCCACTTACAGATTTAGCTCCACATTAGGGCTTCTTCCCGCTCTCTAATATGAAGGTCAGACTGTTCTGTGCATTTAAAATAAATTACCTTGTGAAATTACTTTAATTTGGAACATTTTCTTCTTAGGACTGCCGTTCATTAAGCATTCATCACACCCTTCCGGGAGCTTTCTCTTTGTGTCTAATAGCAGTCTCTTAGTGCTTATTTCACATGCATTATGTCCTTGACTCAAGCCTCCCTCCAGCTACCTGAAGCCCATCCTGACTCACAGCGGCCCCCCTCTCACAGCCACACTCCCTCCCTGCTGCGGCCCCCTCGCCCGCTTCCTCACCAGCCCTCAGGCTTATGAGGTCAGACGCCGGTTTATGCAAGAGCTATTCCTGTCTGAACTGTGTTTTTATCCCGTATTACCAGATGGAAAATGATCATTTAAATTTTTTTTAAATGAAGATATTATTTCACTGGACGGTTAAGGGACTGTAAAGCACGAGAGAGCATTATAACTATAATCACGTGTTACTTCTTTCCGCAGAATGAGTGCCAGCTTAAGGATGACGACTCGGACCTCATCCTGAGAGACGGCGACATCAGCCTGACGTACGGCGACATCACAGTCAGCACAGACGCCAGCGGTTCCCACACTAGCGGCGGCCCCGCCTTTGCCGGCGCCGCCACCTCTGAGGACTTGGACAGAGAGCTAACATGCGGCGATCACGAGCTGGTGATGAGGGGCACGCGCCTGGTACTGCCCATGGACGACTCGGAGCCGCCCTTCACAGAGACCCACCACCGCATGCGGATGTGAAAAGAATCTCTGGCTGCACGCCCAGGCAACCCGTCCCCGACACAACCTGACCCGA
Source organism: Apistogramma diplotaenia (assembly GCA_015052665.1). Taxonomy (NCBI): domain Eukaryota; kingdom Metazoa; phylum Chordata; class Actinopteri; order Cichliformes; family Cichlidae; genus Apistogramma; species Apistogramma diplotaenia. The sequence goes on along the minus strand of VOQJ01032885.1, from coordinate 12,672 downwards.
GCCATTGAGCAAAAGACCAGTACCCGACTCTCCTTATTCCACTTGTCCACCTTTTTTTTTTTCTTTGATGCTTGCACTTTGCCTCATCCTTCTCGCCACATTTTCTCCACATATTCTATGGGGCAAATCATGGTCTCTACCTCATTCTCTTTCTGCTTATTTCCACACCTTTCTGCCATTACTGTAATATAGTTGTATTTATTTGATTTATCTGATTCTTTTTTTTTTTTTAATTCAGTTTTACTTAACTTTCTGTGTAACCTTACTGTAGCATTGCACAGAGATCTAGCAGCATGTGTCAGTGTGTAAATGCAACCACTAGCTAATTTTGTGTAAAGTATATCTCAAGAGTACTATAACTTTGATATGCATGCTGAGGATGCTAGTTGTTTTCTTTGTATGGGAGATTGAGGGCTTATGTGTTGAATGTTGCTGCCTTCTCTCTGTGCGTCAGAGGCAAGCTGACCCAGTGGACAACTTTACTGTACATTTGGTTACAATCAAGTGCCTGGGAATTGTAGTTCTTGGCAGCCCAATACTGGATTCAGTATGCGCAGTCAGTCATTCACTTTTCCTTTGTA
>VOQJ01032884.1:1830-14089 GCA_015052665.1 Apistogramma diplotaenia | reverse complement strand
GCGTCGAGGCTTTAGCACGAGCACGAGCAAAAAGTCAGTCAGTCAGCTTTTAAATTAAATATTTACTCATCAGATATTTTCAAAAAATTTTAAATCACAGGAGAGTTTCTTTAAAAAACCTCTGGGCCGTTTCCTCTGAGAACACCCAGAGTAAACGAACACAAAGCTCATGTGCTGTGAAAGTCCACTGCAGCATCACTCTGAGGGCTTTAAAGACTCCAATAAAGCCTCGTGTTTCTGCAGCCTGTCGTGATCTACACTGCAGCAGTGCAGTAAGTAAAACGTACGGTGCAGCAGATGTCATCCTGAGGCCTGTTACAGTAATACTGAAGAAGCTTTCATGTCCAATCTTTCCAAAAGTAAAATGATATTATGTACCTCTGGACAATTTCTGCTTTAGCCTTAAGGTGACTCTAATAAGCCCATTTTAAAGGATAAAATTTTAGACTAAAAATTTGGACCTGAGGTCATCAGTTTGGATGTGAATGGAGAATGTGCTGAAGCTTACCTTTGGTCCAAAGAGCCCCCACACCCCTGGAAATCCTTGTTCACCAGAATCCCCCTAATAAAGAAGAAAGAAGGGAAATATGTTGTCCTATGAGGGAATCTGATTTATAGTGGAAGGAAAAAAAAAGAGCGCTCACCGGCTGCCCTCTGACTCCCGGATCTCCTCGTTTTCCTAACATTCCCATCCCGCCGATCGAGCCTCTCTTCCCTGCTGGACCGGTTTGGCCTGGCAGGCCCCTCTCACCCTACAGGATCATATTCACATGCATGTCACTTTATACACTTAAACAAAAAAAAGCACCTCCTTCGCAGCCTCGTGTTTTCCATCAGTACACTGGGCTCGTGCTTTGTCCCAGCCGTCCTGGTGGTGGGCGAAGGAGAACCAAGCTGCAGGTCACCTCATAACAAACCTGACGTGTTTATGTTCAGATGGTCAGATAGGACCGAAGCACAATGCAACTCGATGCCCCCGAGGGGGCCAGCAAGGTGAAGACTGCCCAGCGCGACAGATCTCATAAATAAAGCCTCGGTTTATCATAGCCATGCAAATCTTATATAATACTGGCACCGACATGCAAACATAGACGGTGCCATTGATATTTTCTAACACTAACTTCCCCCAAATTACTGCAGTGGATCGTTCTTCTGAGAAGACTTTATGCTGCGTTCAGCCTTTGAAATGACAAAAGGCTCCACATATAAAGGCACCATTATGCTGCTGATGGAGGCATTTATAGCAGATTAAAAAGCTTTTTGGCATTTCCAAGAAATATCAGCAACAACTTTGCCGGCGCTGCCGTCTATAAAGACTCTTGTGCCATAAGTTAACATGTTCCTTGTGTGCAAACTGCCATCATTTCATCGCCTTCACCTTTGGACCAAAGGATCCTTGACTTCCAGGAAGTCCCGTCACACCCTTCTCACCCTGCTGCCCAGGTTCTCCAGGAAAGCCTACGTCTCCATCTTCTGCTTGCTCCCCCTACATATATGAGACACCTGATGAGCAAGATTATCGGACAATTTTCACTCAATCAAACAGGCGCCGCTGACAGCGTCTTCACCTTGACTCCTTTACTTCCATCTTTTCCGGGCTGGCCTTCCGTACCAGGTGGACCCTCAAGTCCCTCCCTGCCCACAACTCCACGTGGGCCAGTAGGACCCTCGGGACCCTTGGATGATCAGAAGCCTCTATGTTAATGTTGGGTTTTAAACGTGTAAGATCATTGAGTTAGGTTTGATTGCATAAGGAGATTAAAAACGGATCCAACTCACTGGTGGTCCTTTGGTACCAGATGCACCTGATGCCCCTGATTTTCCTTTCTGGCCCTGGAACATCAAAGTTCATGTTTCAGTTGAGAGATGGGAGCATAAAAGAAGAGATGAAGGTTCTCATAAACATCAAGTCATGCAGCTATTTATGTCCTTACTTGATCACCTTTGGATCCTTTCAGTCCTGGATGTCCCTTTGGCCCAGGGTTTCCCTGAAATGATGATTAGTGTTTGATGTGAAGATCACAGAGTTTTTTTTAAGAATACTACACCGAGTTTGTACAGTTGAGTTTTTAAAAGACAGACTTACAGGAAGCCCAGCTGCACCAGGTTCCCCTCTTGCCCCATCAACACCTGTGTGGCCCTGAAATATTTTATTTCCTTCCCTTTAACTTTGCTTTAAACTAGTTTGCATAGAATATCGCGTTAAAAGAGGAACATGCCACATTTTTATGAAACTGTACTTACACCTGGCCCGGGGTCGCCCGGATCTCCCCTCTCTCCTCTGCCTCCAGGAGGCCCCTGGGTTAAGATGGAAAAACATAAATGATCCAGGAGAGCAGAAATGAGCAGCACCTACAGACCTGCTGCACCTGGGAAACTCACTCTGTCACCTCGAGGACCCGGGAGACCTTCCACCTTGCTGTCGTCTCCCTGTTCACCCTAAACGAGCAGGATGGAAAGAAGCAGGCCTTGAATGCAGCGCTCTGTGCAAACCAACGCAGCCTTTGTTGGACGCGGCTCGCTCTCTTTATATGAATGGCAAATCATTACATGCGCTATTACCCACTATGTGTTGCAGGGTCTTTGTGAGATTCATTACACAGTAGCCTTGGATATGTGTATAATTTTAATAAGTAATGTGCCGCGCACGCATCAAATGAAATAAATAATTGAAGAGCTCAGAAAGGAAAAGCCGGAGTATAATTAGGGGCCAAAACACAAACACTGTGACAGATCTGCATTCATCTGCACTATTTTTTTTCCACTGATGGTCATAAATTTTACAGCCATCCATGTGATTGGATGATATTGATTTAATTAGAGCACAAGCATAACCATTATATCTAGGATATTGGCAAAGGGAAAATGACAAATATCCACATCCAGATGGCTGGTGCTAAGGGACTAAAAAAAATGCAAATTAGTATCTTAGTAAAACTCCGGTGCAGTGAGTTCTACTGTGTGCTGCTCCTGTCAAATAAACACAAATTATGTGGCTAATATCACCAAAATCGCGCGCAGAGGAGTCCAGGTGCTCGGCTAATTACATACACTTGATACACTGAGTTAATTGGGTGTGTCCTGGTTCATATCACTGATCAAATTAGAGATGACTTTGGGGATATTGCAAGGACAACAAGACAGACACAGGAAGCACTAATTAGGGACACAACTGAAGCTCCAGTATCCAAACACAATCCTGACCATGCGCTCAAAGACGGTGTGCAACACGATGCTTCTACAGTACATCGTTAGGAAGAGCTCGTTACAAAAAGCAACTGACAGGAAAAAAACGAGTGGGAATATACCTTTTCACCTTTTGGCCCCGGAGGTCCCAGCGGGCCCGGTGGTCCCATGTGACCCTGCAACAAGAACAATGACTCAGTGTGACACACAAGCACACAGCAGCACACAGCAGCGTGCGGCGCCTTTTGATTTCCCACCTTCAGTCTGTGATGTGCACAGAGCTGCCGAGCATTAATATCGCTGACATCATCTTATAGAAGAAACGAGAAAAATGAAACTAAAAACCAGCTTCTGAGTCGGACCTCCATCTTTTTATATTAGCAGCTTGGTTACATAGAAATATGACCTTAATTCAATGTGTATACACTTTTACTTAATATATACTAGACCAGTGGGATTAATATATGAAGTCATATTTCAATCATATGCTTGATGAAAAACCCAAAGACACTTGTTAACAATGATACAATATAAATACAATATAAAGAACATCATCTGCCCATAAACAGCATCATTCAATAATATTCTATGTAGCCTTGCAGATGCTCTAACCACACAGCTGACTTCACACACACTTTCAGCCCACAGCATTAAAGCAGAGAGAAGATTCGAGCGCCGACTGTCAGTCAGATCCGATTCCCATCGGCTCAGCTTCAGAGGGGCTCCGCAGGGGTGCAGCGTGAAGCAGGATTAACGGGCTAGCGAGTTATATCGAGCTTAAAGTCGGACTTTTCTGTGTCACACAACTGGTTCTCTTTTCATCTGGCTAAATCACCGTGGTAACCTATGCTGAACACATCACCGGTCAGAGGCAGGTCATGTTCCTAGTTTTGGTTTGGGGGGATATCATTTATATATGCATGTTGTTAAGACATACCGATAAAACCAGCAAATGCTGTGAAAAGCTGCGTGATACATTGTAACAGGAATGTGTGCGTATGCTTGAATTACAGCCACTGAAGCACATGAAGAATACCTATTCAGTCAAAATTAATTCCACTATGATCTGCTGACAAACTCTCCTTTATCAGGCTGCGGGAGCAGAGATTCAGATCCAGTTTCTGCAGCTGCTGCACCGCCGTCATCTCAGACAGAGCGGCACAGAGCGCGCTCACTGATAAAATCATTAACTCGAATTAAAATGTGAGCAATAAATCCCAAGATAAACAATTATAATCGCTCATCTTACTTACAACTATGCTGCATTTGTATTGTTAGATTTTGTTACGTTGCTTAAAAATCACCATTTCACCGACATCACTCATGGAGATCATTGTGTGTGAGGGCAGAGTCACGTGACCCGTGAACCATCCCTTCTTATGTCGGCTTATTGGAGAAACATTATAACCATCTTCAGGACACTCGTTATCTCCCACCGGGGCTTCAGCTGACCAGCCGACTTAAAGAAAACCTGGCTGTGATGAACGTTTATTTGCAGATGCGCCTCAGGCTCACCTGGTAACCTGATATGCCCGGGTCTCCTTGTTGGCCCATTCCCCCTGGACCACCCTGGAGACATATATACATATACACACAGTATTTAGCTCGTATACACACACATTAATTAAGTCCTTCGGTCCTTCTGTGAAGAACCTACCACTGGTCCGATGGTTCCTCTTGCTCCCTTCTGCCCGACAAATCCTGGCCCTCCCTGCTCACCAGCTGGCCCGGTCTCACCCAGATGACCTTGCTGACCTTTGCTCCCCTGGAGAATTCAATGAGCAGCCATTCAATGAGCATTCAAACAGCCCTGAACAGTTAGCTCAGTTAGTTTGGCAAAATCAAACATCTAACAGTAAAAGTCCGGTTGACAAGCACCTCCAGCGTTGTGCTCACGGGGGTTACGACCTCTCTGTTTGCTTCCCACTACACCCGAGAACATTTGAACTCCCAGTGGAAGAAAGTAAATTGACAGATATCCAAGACTGAAAGGTGTGTTTAGCTTCAAGCAAGTGAACTGACGAACCTTTTCTCCCGGCCTTCCTCGTTCCCCGGGTTTGCCAGGTTTGCCCTCCTGACCCTGATAACAGAAAATCGAACAGGTTCTAGTGGACCAAAGGAGCAGTCTTTTCATTGGAACTGAATGAAATTTGGAGTTGGCTGCCAAGACACTCACCCTCACCCCCACCAGTCCCGGAGGCCCAGGTGGTCCTTCCTTTCCTTTCAGGCCAACTTCACCCCTGTCTCCCGTGGTGCCCTCAGCACCAGCATCGCCCTTTTCACCCTGGAAACAATGAAACACAGCAGGAGCTCAGATGCCTGCCTGTAGTGTATGGAGTTAATATGTACCAGCCTAAGAGGTTGGACTCTTAGTTGTGAGTCGTAATCAAATCTTAAATTGTACGCAGCATAAACGAAGCCTGGCAAAGAAAAGTAAACGCTACAGCGGTCTGTATACAAAAGCCTTAATGCAGCACTCGGACCCAAAGTCACCGCTCAGGCTTGTAAACAGCTGCAGTCAGAAGGGCACAAAAGCAGAACTTGAGCAGACCAAACCAGCTGAGCACTGGAAACGTTCTGAAGATGACAGAATAAAAAGAGCCACTTTGACTTGACACGGGCTTGAAGGTGTTTGTGCTCCCAGAACATCGCGTGTCAGAGTACGATGATGCCTGGCTGCAAACAGATTTCTTTCGCTGAAATAATGTCTAACATTTCACAGCAGAACTGCCGTCCTCCTGTCGCTGTCTGACAGGACGTTTTAGGAAAAGGCAGATCGAAGCGTCTTCGTGCGAAGTAAAAGTGAGTACGAAGTGAAAACTGATGACACACTTCGAGAACAGAGCGTATTAATTAATAACAGAGGAAAACAAGAACTCAGCGCTGAAGCAGAGCTGCCGAAGTCACAGTTCTGTTGAGCCTTTGTGGCTCCGTCACAAAGCAAAGAAGAAAAAAGTCTGAGTCGGTCGGCACCAACAAGTGCCCGTCACTCTGCAGCAACATCTCCATCATCCCGTAGCAACTGTCACTATTTTTTGTCTGTTTGTGATCTGTGAGGTTCTGGCTGAATGTAAGCGATTAGTAATCGAGCTGACTGTGAGATACGTGATCTGTGATCTGATCCCCGTCTTCAAAGAAACCATTTCAAAGGCAACAAGATCACAAGTCTGTTGCACATGGTCGCAGTAATCTTGGTCATGCCGCCGTCTCCAACCGCTGTTTCCCTGCAGTGGCTGCAGCATCCGCTCTCACCGGCTCTGACATAATGAGGTTCCTTACAAACAAAACGAGAAGCACTGCGAGAGCGCAGACCTCCACCCAGCAGCTCGGCGCAGTGTTTACCAAGAAGGGGATGCTTTTGTATTTGTATATATTCATTTTGTTTTCTTTGAGAAGTCGGCAGTAAAAGTCAGATGAGAGCAGATGTTTACTCTGATTACACCAACATTATGCAGTAGAAGGTAATGGATAATAGGTACTGACTTGTAAGGACCCACACATGAATAATTTCATAATAAACTAGAGTAGAAACACATTTTGGGGTCAACCTGAAAGAAAGGAAGAAGTGAAATGTAAAGTGTTGAAAGTGTCAGAATTACATAATTTGGCAAACTTTGTTTATGAACTTTTGATTTTCTGCTGAATTTAAAGTTCATGTTTTAATTAATTAATTCTACAATAAAGTGATTTTCATTCCTAATCAAACATCAAAAGCTGCTCCTCTCCCCCTGCAGCAGCAGCGTGGCCAGAAACCTCAGTTCGGCCGCAGTAAACAGAAAAAACTGCTGCGCAGCACGAAGCTGAAGAGAGTCTCAGGTTGATTCTTCTAATCCTCGATGTTCTCAGCTCACATTTTACCACCTCGACAAAGCAGAGAGCGCTTTGTGGGCCTGTCAGCTGCACTTCCAACACTTTGACTTTGCTGAATCGGCACACTTCTTTACGCTTTTCTTTTTTTCCCGTCACGATATCTGCCAGACAGCACTGCTCCTAAAATAGCCCCGCTATCTGTTTTCACTGAGCATCTCCACACTGCACTCGGGCTGAGCGACGGCCAGAATCTCACAAACGACACTCGACTTGCTCTAATTACAATAAGCTGCTAAAGTAAACAGGAAGGTTCACCGAGTGCACGGACAAAGGCTCAATACCAGTTTTTATATTTACTCTGGTATTCACAGCTGCACAATTAAAAACAGTTCATGCATATCTCAGTATGAACTTTCATACTTGCCTTGGCAGCGTCAGGTCCACTTGGCCCCGCCTCCCCATCGATGCCTGGCTCCCCCTGACACACAAATGCATTTGTTTGAGTTTGACAAAGACAGATGTGATTCCACATTCAGAACACTTTCTTTTGCAGATGATGTGTCCAGTTTTAATGTTTTAAAAGAATGCATCCAGAGCATCATCATCATCATCATCATTAAGATATCACAGAGAGAAAACAAGAGAAACTCACTCTCTTGCCAATCAAGCCCTGTTCGCCGCTGTTGCCGGGTAAACCAGCAGCACCCTGTTGAACACGAGAGCGTGATTGTTGGTGCAGTTTTATCAGTCTGCTGAAAACATGCAGCAACACCACAGCCACGGCAAGTCAGTCTTATAGTTTTGGCTCCATTTCAGTCATATATAATTACTTATCTCATCACAGTGCAGCGTTCCACAGGTGTGGATTTTTCCTTCACACACACTTCGATAAATCCACAGCACCACAACCAGGTCTGAAAGAGAGCCACAGACTCACCTGTGGTCACCTCGTCTGCAGGAGGCTCGAGTGAAACAACCTAAATGTTTACTGTAAAATGCCTCGTCTTTCCTTCCCATTAGTATCTACAATAATTTTCTGTTATATAAAGTTATGTTTACCATGTGTTTCATGTCTGCAAACACACCTAACGATGATACAACCTGCAACTAATTAGTGTATCAGTTCAATAATTAAACACTGTTCCCACATTTATAACTGCAGACTTTATTATCTGATTATTGAGGTTCTCTCTCTACAATATATGTTACAATCACTGTTGGTGCGGACTGGCACCGTATTAATATAACTGAACTGAATTACTGTACATGGTGCAACTAAAATATTCAGAGACGAGTCGACTGTGTGTGCAGGCGACGCTGAGCAGCCTCAGACGGCACTGAAACAAAAGCAGACGTGATTTTGTGCAAAGCCCTGCGTGGGCTCAGGCACACTTTTAAAACCCACTGCCAGCGAGTCCTGTTCATCTCTGCGTGTGCAGATGCAAATTATTATGCAAAAGAATAAGCATATATAACTGAGATCCAGAAACAGTGCTGCCTCCTGGGCCTGAGCTCACCGAGGAGGGAAGAAAGTCAGGAAAGCCCCGTGGCCTGATGGATTCATATTTTAAATTCTACTGGAAATCACAGAAACCAAACCATAAAGACGAGACATCCCTGATGGTACTGGGGTACACTGGCGACACATCTGTACAGGTACCATTAATGCTGAACGATATATGTTTGCCTGCTGTCCAGAACTTTGCTCCATTTCCAATTAAAAACTGAACTAATTACAAATCACTGTTTCCTGATTGTGTTTACATGCTGCAGCAGCCCAACTTTCAGGAAAATGGGGCTGAATATAACAAATCATCCTCTTCACCTTCTCTCCAGGTTCACCAGGCAGTCCTCTGTCTGCACTCTTCCCTGGCGGCCCCTGTCACAAACAGCGTTATTATTCTGGGCAAATGTAAAAGTCAGTTGGAGGCTTTACACCAGCTGTGTGATCAACTTACCCTCGGCCCCATCTCCCCAAGCGGCCCAATCGTTCCAGGTGGCCCTGCTGGTCCCTGCAGCAACAAAACGGGGGCATCAATATAAAGGTTAAGAGCATTTTCTAATCTTGGACAAACCTCTGAAAGTGACATTAAAAGAGTTAAAAAAATGTGAAAAGAAACAAGTAACAGGCAGAAGGTGTGGGTTTGTGAAGATAAGTTAATCTGCAGGGCAAAGAGCCATTACAACAGTGAGCCAAAGCCCCTGAAAGATGTAAAAACTGGACAGGTACTATAGAAACACACCGAGGCTGCAATAAAGAGGAAGGAGGAAAGAAACGGTGTAGATCAACCTGTCTCCAACTCGCCACCTCTCTGCTTATGTTTGTGAGACTCGGGCAGCATGAGAGCGGGAGGCTTAGACCGTCCGAGGCGTTTTCAAACAGGAAAGAGGTTTCAAGAAGAATAATGAGGTCAACAAAAATCTGTCTAAATATGCAGGGGCACGAAGGGTGCACAGGAGGTGCTGGAGAGCAGGAGAGTCATAGCAGACGCTGATTTATGACTGTATCGTCTAAGAAATTCTGCAACAGCTAAATTTTGCTTAACTGAACCACATGGAGAGAACACCATGGAAAAACATGAGCAACAACAGCAGCTAAAAGAAACATCAAAGTCCCTAAACTCACCGGCTCGCCTGCAATTCCTTTAGCTCCCGGAGGTCCAGAGCGGCCTTGGATACCCTGAAAATAACAGTCATCAGTGACACCCACACTAAAGGTGCTCGTAAACATCTGCAGCCCCCACGAGATAAACAGTCCGTCTGATCCGGTTCCCCAAAAACATGCCCACCCCAAAATCAAGACTGACCTAAGGGAGAGCTTTCTCAGCCCCAATCACTTACTGGAAATCCCTTCGGCCCAGCTTCACCTGGCTCTCCCAGTTTTCCCTGCAGCAGCAGATGATGACACGCATGGAAAAATGAGTTTGCAGTGAGGGACCAGTTCGATTTTAACGGTGCTGTTTCCATGTGCCAAACTTAAGCAGAGGGCTTGGTTCACCTATCAAAATCACGTTTGGCAAACGAACTTTTTGTTTTCCATTACGTGGTTGTTGATGTAGTTACCAAATAACCAAACAGCGTGTAAATGACCACTGAAATCACTGAAAACACTAATGTACTTTAACTTTTACATTGTTGTGTTGTTACTTCATGTGACTGTTACAAAATAACTCAACTGAAAATGGTTAATAAAATTACAACAAGACATTACAAATCTCTCACACACACACACACACGTTTTGAGCAGCAGCACAGACACCAATGATGAACAAATGCACGTCGTTCTATATTAACATACATGTGACTTCTGCATCTCCACTTCATTTAAAATGCAGTGCTGAGAAAGTTGAAAGGCTAAGTGATCAAATGTAACCAGGATTGGTGCAAATGCTAAAAATTACTGTTAAAAGAAATTTCCTCACCACATCTCCAGGGAGGCCCGGTTTCCCCGCTGGACCATCAGGGCCCTGCGAAGACAAAAGCCCATCAGCTAACCGAGCTTTCCGAACTCCCCCGCAGTTTAAGTGTTTCCCACTGACAAGCACCACCAGCACCATCAATATTTTAAGGCTCTTTGATTTCAGATTCAGTTGTTAAATTTGTTTTTAACAAGACTGCCCTCTAAAGGTTCTTCGGATGCTAAGAAAAGTTACTCCCGCAGTCTTCAGAACAAAGACTCTCGTAAAAATTCTCATGATTTGTCTTTTTTTTTCTAGAGAAATTTGTGAGATTTGTGACATTTTTTTCCTGGAACATATTTAATGTGCTTAATCAGGAAACTGAATGACAAACACCCCCCCTACACTTGAACACAACGTCACACTTCACCTTTAACTCCTTGACCACGTTCTCACCTTTATTCCTGCAGAGCCTTTCTCCCCCACGGGCCCATCTGGACCTCTTGGACCCTGTCCAAAGAAATAAAAGTTGCCATTGATGAACAGCTTTAGAAACATTGGCCTTTAACACACCTACAGGGGATGTTGTTTAACAAATTAAGTTAATGATTTTGGGCAATTAATCTCCACTTTTGTCATTTCCATTTAGCAGAGCCTGGGAGGCAGTGCTTTTGGTTTGATTGCATACTCCGGTTTAGACCACACTGGAGAGACATCATCAAAGATTGTGGCTATTTAGCAAATAGTTGGCATGTGGATATTAGCGCTGCGCACTGCCCAATCCACACTGGGAACACTTTCCCTCATTTCTCCAGGACTGCACACGGCGGCGCCGTCTTTGCACCAGTGATTGTGAAGCAGCTCTGGAAAAGGTTACAAATCTTTCAGCTGATTCATACTTGCTTTTAAAATGAACAAAATTATTCAGTGTCAGAAAACACTGAAGAACTTATTCTACATTATTTTACTTGTTTATGAATAATGTAAACTGAGCCAGAGTACAATATATAAATCCTACTTCCATAAAGCTTTCAAATGACATTATGGCTAAGTAAGTAATAACACCACTTTGTTCAAGGCTGTTCCTCAGAAACGTCGCCGTGTTCGGAGGTTAGAGGTTGTAGCAGTGAGCAGCTGACGAGTTATACTGGAAGTATTAAATAAAACTTGTGACAGGATGTAAAATATAAATTAAATTTAATAATCATCAAAAACTGAGATTAATAGATTCACTCAGAAAGTCATTCCATTCCATTAAAATTAATGTTTTGTCTAATAATGAGTAATGTTTACACATCAGCAAGGATCATTTTACCCATTTCCAGTTTAAATTGCATTTTTAATCACTTCACACCTTCTTGTTACATGATAGAAGAGCCATCTGTCATAATTCATTTGTTTCCAACAAATCTTTAAGCAGATTGTAGGTGAAGCTGCATAAAAAATAGTTCAAATAAAAAATACTGAAACTGTATACTGATCAATCAGATTGTTTTTTTAACTTCTTCAGAGTGAAAGACAAGTGTGATTACTGTGTCTCATTTATTAACATCAAGTGCAAACATTTAGCATCCATCCATCCTTCATCCAATCAGTTTTCAGATCCTTTCAACTTGAACGGCAACATTAGCGTGAAGCTCACTCACTTATTCTCCTTAATAAAGAAAAGAAATGGTAGAGCAGAACCAGCTGCATGAATGAATGAATGAATGAATGAATGAAGGAAGGAAGGAAGGAAGGAAGGAAGGATGGAAGGATGGATGGAAGGATGGATGGATGGATGGATGGATGGATGGATGGATGGATGGATGGATGGATGGATGGATGGATGGATGGATGGATGGCAGGGCTTTAAACAGTGCACA
>VOQJ01032881.1:52981-66996 GCA_015052665.1 Apistogramma diplotaenia | reverse complement strand
TCAGACACAAACCGCGGATTCCGTGATCCCGTATCTGGCTTGTACACTCACCGCTTGGCTTCCGCGTAGAGGCACCGTCCCGGGGTTAGCTGGAAAAGACCTTCTTACTGATTTTTTTGTTGTTGTTGTTGATGTCTTCTTGTTCCAGTCAGAGGAGCAAAACCTGGCAAGAACGTTCAGCTGCAGGAGAACGAGATTCGTGGATTATGCCTCAAGTCCAGGGAGATCTTCCTCAGTCAGCCCATTCTCCTGGAGCTGGAGGCCCCTCTCAAGATTTGTGGTACGAAAAACTGCACTTATTTATATATTTACAAAAGAACAGTTGACTTTCTAACCGCCATCAGACTTCTGAACACTACAAAATCTTAAGACAATATATTATTCAATATCCACTGCTTACTATACAGTATTTGAATACAGCTACAGCAAATACACTGCAACCTACAGTGTAATATATTCTAATGCCACAGACTGTGGTGTTTCTGTTTATTTATTTGGTGGTTATATGTTTTTTTTTTTATCCATTTTTCTGGTGCTTTTATTTCTTTTCACTTTGAACCTGATGCAACATAATTTCATTTTGCACTGCATCTTGATGTGTCTGAATGACAATAAAGTGATTCTTAATCTGAGAGCATGTATAGGCTTCTAATAAACTGTTTATGACTCAGGCATCCTTCCCTTACAGGTGATATCCACGGGCAATACTATGACCTGCTGAGGCTGTTTGAATATGGGGGCTTTCCTCCTGAGAGCAACTACCTGTTTCTGGGTGACTACGTGGACAGGGGGAAGCAGTCTCTGGAGACCATTTGTCTTCTTCTGGCCTACAAAATCAAATACCCAGAGAACTTCTTCCTGCTGAGGGGAAATCACGAGTGTGCTTCGATCAACAGAATATATGGTTTCTATGATGAGTGTGAGTATTATTTAATGACTAGAAATATATGACTGGGGGTCTATCATGTACATTAAGTCTGCCTATTGGATTCTCTGTTGTGGTTTCATTGGCTAATCAAGCTGTTTGGAGGAGGTTGGTGGGAGTAGAAAAGGTGTGTTTATTTGTGTTAGATAATGAAGAAATGAAATATAATTTATTGCCTTTCTGTGTTAGGTAAAAGAAGGTACAACATCAAACTCTGGAAGACCTTCACAGATTGTTTTAACTGCCTTCCGATTGCTGCCATTGTTGATGAGAAGATCTTTTGCTGCCATGGAGGTGGGTTTTAATATGCAGAATGTATGTTTTAGCGCATTTCCATTGACTCCACAGTGCTTTGGTTTATGCAGGATGTCAGCAGTAGTCTATATCTGTTATCAGCACATCTTTTTTGTACTTGAGAAATCTTGTTGTTGCAGTTTATCACCTGATACAGAGATCACCTAGTTGCAATCAGTACTGACCTCAGTATCAGTGTGTTTATTTGTACTTTACTGTTCCATTTAGGACTGTCCCCTGACCTACAGTCCATGGAGCAGATCAGACGCATTATGCGCCCCACTGACGTGCCCGACCAGGGTCTGCTGTGTGATTTGCTCTGGTCTGACCCAGACAAGGATGTTTTGGGCTGGGGAGAGAACGACAGGGGTGTATCATTTACCTTTGGTTCAGAAGTGGTAGCCAAGTTCCTGCACAAGCATGACCTGGACCTGATCTGTCGTGCCCATCAGGTAATCACCTTCGTCATCACAAACAGAAACTTCACTCTGTGAAGTGGCCATGTATTGGCCAAAGGCAAGATGCACTCGGTCCAGGGACATGATATACTAGAACACATAGTGTGTAAGCAGAGGGTTTTGACCTTTTTGGTTTGTGGTCCATCAAAATAAAATGTCAACGTTTGCACATTTTTCAGAGGTTTTGACCAGTTCAGTTTATGTCATGGTCAGCTTTACTTAAACAATATCTAGACACTTGAGGAGTATGGCGATAAATTGGTATCAAAATACTCAGAACTGTGCATTACATGAGCTGCAGATGCAAACTAACATTTACAAGTGTTTGTCATTTGTGTGTAATGTTTGAATACTTACAAATGTATCTTCCAATCCAAACACAAATACCAAGCAAATCAAACAAATGCAAACAATTATACAAATGCACAGATCACCCGAATAAACATTAATACCTTAGGTGCAGGTTTTTCATCTCAAAAATTGGATAATTTTCAAAAATGCTTTGACATTTGTTTTTATTTTTTTTTTTGTTTGTTTTACAATTAGACCCATGTGTATGCAAAGATCACCTGATAAGCATGGATCAGGTTACACTGGTGTAAGTGGCTTCTTGTTTGGAGCTTCACACACAAATGCATTCTGCCATTTAGCGCCAGTGGAAAGGCAGGACAGCTGGGCTTTCAGGGCAGTTGTATGTTACTTTCAAGTGAGAAAGGTGTTTGTCAAAATAAAGAGTAAAGCTTGTCACATCCATTAGAACAAAAATTAATTGATTATAGACTATTATACTGTAGCTGTAGTTATTGTAGCTTATGAATATAAATGTAGAGTATTGTCTGTAAGTTGGTGGATCGATTCTTCTGATGGAAACAGAAAACACACATTCACCAACTCCTAAATAATACACAATATCATGACTCATCATTATGTTATGGTTTGGGCATGTACGACCGCCAATGGACCTGGCCACGAGTGTTGATGGAAAATCAACTGTCAAGTGTAAAGTGGGGAAATAATTATTTGATCCCCTGCTGAATTTGCAAGTTTACTCGCTTAGAAAGAAATTAACAGTCTCTTGTTTAATTTTAATGGACAGAATATCAACCAAAAATCCATCCAGATAATAAAAACAGGAGTCGTAGATTGAAAGTATTTGATTCCCAAGCAAAATATGACTTGGCGGTGGAGAAACCCTTGTTGGCAAGTAAGATGTTTCTTGTAGTTGGTCACCAGGTTTGCACACATGTCAGGAGGGATTTTTGGCCACTTCTCTTTTTAGAAACTCTCTAAATCGTTTCGATTTCTTGGCTGCTCCTTGGCAACTCAAAACTTCAGCTCCCTCCACAGATTTTCTAGGGTTGAGGTCTGGAGACTGGCTAGGCTGCTCAATTACCTTATTATGCATCTGATCTAGATGTTCTCTGGCAAACGGGTCTGTACATGGGCCTTCTTGAGCACAGGGAACTTGCAGGCCATTACAGCAAAGTCTGTAATCAAAAGAGTTGTTGTTGTTGACTGGTCCAAACTGCCTTCATATCATTAACAAGCTCCTCCCATGCAGTTTTGGGCTGACCCACCACCTTTCTCATCATCATCCTCACCTCATGATCTTTTATGGAGCACTGAATATGATTGATGGTCATTTTATATTTCTTCAATTTCCGAACCGTTGTCACCTTCTCGCCAAGCTTCTTGCTTATGGTCTTAATAGGCCTTGGCAGTCTTGTCCCTGATGTCCTTTGGCAGCTCTTTAGTCTTGCCCATGGTGGTCGAGAGGTTGGAATGGAAGAAACGTATTCTGAGGACAGGTGTACTTTATGCACATAACGAGTTAAGATCACGACGAGTATCTGTAACTGATTGATTGAATCGTAATCTTTTTGCCACATAGACAGCCACTCTGTGGGAGCCAGAATTCTTGGCAAAATACTTATTTTACTCAATGACATTTAAATCAGTTTATAACTTTTCTGTAATGTGTTTTTGCTGGATGTTTTTTCTGCCTCCAGTAAAATGAAGCAAATTTACAAATTCAGCAGGGGATCAAATAATTATTTGCCCCACTATACACTGTCAAATCAGATTCATCTGTATGCTGCGAAACTGATGGGATGGTAATTCACGGCGCACAGTACAGCTCTGTGCTCTTTGTCGTAAGCCTCTCCTACCAGACGAGCACAGACGGATGCAGCACACCCTTCATCTGCTCCACAAACATAAACTTGAATCAGCCGGCGCTGTTATCAACATTCAGAGTAGAGGGCTTTATTGTCATTACATGTCGTCACATATAATGAAATTTGCGTTTCAGAGCAGCCAGCCATAAGTATACTGTACAAACAGACAGGGAAGACAGGTGTTTCTGTGGTCATGCAGCCGGTGCCGGCGCTACCATTTCAGTAGGCCTACTCATCAACTTATTGCATTGTTTCCTACCAGAAGTGAGCAGGCTACCTCTTTGAGAATTAAGTAGTTACTGTTCGTAACTCTAATTTTGCAGGTGCACATTGCAGAAAGTGATTGCCACTGTTTTGGATAAATCAGTTGTCCTTTTATGGGTTGCTTTCCAGTGTTTTCTGTTGTTGCCAACAGTGGAATAACAACTTCTGCAGAATTTCTCACCATTGAATTAGGCTTAAAAACACCTAAGGGAACATGAACGTGCATCTGCATTTGTAGAACTGCCAGTAATGAGGAGGTGCTGAAGTTTTGTTTCCTCTCATCACTTGAATACTGAAAGGTTTGGAATATTTGTCCAGTAAGGCTCAGTAATTAATGCCTTAACACTATGTGGAATGTTTAATGTTATTTATTTACATTTAACTTATGCCCTGATTGTTTTGATTATTAAAATCCAAGCAGACACTGCCAAGTACTTACAGGCCTGACTGTGTGTGTGAGTTTTTAAATTGGGTTAAGCATCCTGTGATTCATCAGATGAGACTACTGGACTAGGCTTAAGAGCTGAATATCTGTAGGTCTGCATGCATGACACAGTTAAGAGTCCTCCAAGGTTATGAATTCTGAAAATGTGTCAACCTGTTTTTGTATTTGTGTTTTCTCACTCGCAGGTTGTTGAGGATGGCTATGAATTTTTCGCAAAGAGGCAGCTTGTCACTTTGTTCTCAGCACCTAACTATTGTGGGGAGTTTGACAATGCTGGTGCCATGATGAGTGTGGACGAGACTCTCATGTGCTCATTTCAGGTATAGTACTTTAGTTTATTTTCAGCCTCGTGGTTATTGTGCATTGTGTTTCATGGCTGTGACCTAAGCTTTGACCTCGCAGTGTCAAAGAGTATTATTGCTGATTGAGCTGTAGTTTACATTACATCAATGGCCACCACACATTTGATTAGAATCTGAAATTTCTCACTTTTCTTTTTTGCAGTTTGCAGTTTTTTTAAGGTTTGCAGGTGTTTATTAAATGTCTTCAACCTTGTATAGATTTTGAAACCGGCCGAGAAGAAGAAGCCCAACGGCAGCCGTCCTGTGACTCCCCCCCGCAACATGGTCACCAAGCAAGCCAAGAAATGAGGGGGTGGCCAGACTCAGACTTCTTTGTTCTGCTCTGTTCTTCTGCGTTTGAGGGATTATCCTTCATGCTGCCGATACTGAAAAGATATCCACTCCTACTCGATGAAAGCAAAATATTTTTGTTGTTTTGTCCACAGGGGTAAATTGATATGTCACCATGAAAACCTCAGGTGTTTTGCACTCCCATTTTGCAGCTAGTCTTTGCCACATATGACTGTTCGATCAGGAAAAATGTAACAATACGGCTACTTATGCACAGGAATGCCTTGTTTGAAGCTGTGCACAATTTTTCCAGTTTTGTTCACGTCTTATTCCTCTGTCATCTTTTTTTCTCATTGTCAAAAATTGTTATTAATGGCTATACAACTATGGAGAAAGTCACAAACACCTGTTTACTTCTGTAAACTTTATATCCAGTTAATTTAACCGTCAGTGTCTTAGAATGCTGACTGTACACTGCATCACATTTTTAAACAAGTAATGTGCTAAATTAAACAAATACAGACACACTCTTGTAATGTCTAAATCTTTCTAATAAACGTTGAGTGTATTTTAGGGGGAAATCTGGTGTCTGAGTGTTATTTCTTAAACATTGCAGCTTTTTTGAAAACTTGTAAACTCAACTATAGCTGCTGTTCCCAGCTTATGATTTGGGGAATGGGTCTTCTATCCAGCGGTACCCACAAGGGGGAGACAACATGCTGCAACATACTTTTCATCAAGGGAAATGGTAAATAAAATGAGATATGTGCAATGTTGTACGTTGAAAGGGTAAAAGGCTCATCAAACAAAATACTTTTACAATTTTTACTAATTTTTAAATGTATTTTTGTTGATTTCATCTGTCACTGGAATTAAAAAATTTTAAGTTACTTTTGTCTCTAAAATATGCATCTACGTGTGAAACTTGCGTACTTGCAGCTGACTTGCTACTTCATACTTTAAAGCGGATTGACGGTGGTATTTCCATATCTGGAAACGTACGTTGCGTAACGCTATCTGACGTCAGAGCAGTCACAAGACCGGGCTCGCGGAGAAGAGTGTGGTGAGAGACCGCGGAGCTGTTGGTCCACATTTTGTGTTATGTAGTGTCTCAGAGGCAGCAGTGGCGCCATGGCCGCCGAGATTCAACTGTTACGGGACGTTTGGAGCGGAAGAAGTGACGTTTTTTCTTAATATTCTTGCTGTTTTCACTGCGCGGGAATAAAGCAGCCCGAGGCTGCTGTTATATCAGCGGCAGGCGCTGTCTGCGTGCGTGGCGGCTGGTGTCTCGTAGCTCCACCGCACATCCTCAGCCTCGTTAGCGAGCTAGCAAGTCAACATAGTGTGCTCGCGTCGACGCTGAGCTAGCAGGGCTGCTAGCTTGGCCGGTTTGTTCCGTGGGAGCCGGTGTCGTAGGTGATGTTGTCCGTGCTGTCGTACGGTAGACTGGTTGCCAGAGCTGTCATCGGCGGACTTTCTCAGACAGACAGCCGCGACTACAGTCTGGTGACAGCGAGCTGCGGCTTTGGGAAGGATTTTCGCAGAGGCATCCTGAAGAAAGGGATGTGCTATGGGGACGACGCATGTTTCATTGCCCGACACAGATCCGCCGATGTTTTGGGTGAGTATCTGACGTACTGGTTTTGTTTGCTGTAGAAGCAATAGTCAAACAATGCGGCATCGCTCCGTGTAATTCAGCTGTGACGTGAATGACAGGTCAGGGTTCAGCCTTTTGGTGGGTTGCACGTGGGAGCAGTTTGTTAGGATGTACCGGTTCAGAGGGATCGTGTTAGCGCTCTCTGAGTGTTAAAGTTGTGCCTGTATTTGTCAGCTTTAGTGCTTGTTGCATCATCCTTATGGTTTCGAACTTTCGCCGGGTTCATATTATGTGGAGCATTCATTCATTCATGACATAACGAATATCTTAAGCAGTCAGAAACAATGCAGACTTTAAACCTGCTCCGCTTGGGGTTGATTAAAAACACTCTTAAGCACGGAAGCCTTGATCCCATATAAACCTATTATTGAAGACCTCAGCAGCTTTTATGCGTCTCTAACGACTGTCTGACTGAGTTTTTCTAGATGTTTACCAGTATTTAGGACAGCCTTTCACAAAGTGCGTTTTGGGGTGATTGTGGCTACATTTGCTTAACTCCTTGTCTGATTTGAACAGGCCCGTTTCTTAGCTCAGGGTGAAACTCAACCATGTATGGTCAGTGGAGCAGATGCCTGCGTCCTGGGAGTAACAAGACTAGAGTTTCCTTTCTAGGAAAGTTTTGGACCTGACTAAATGCTCCTTTGGGGAAAAGAGCTCTTACTGAAACTCAGATAAGCAGGGCATGTTTCTATGCAAAGATTAATGAAGGCTTCCCTTATGGATTTCATGCATTTAACTGGGGGGCAGATTTTCAGGTTTAAAGGGTGGGCCAAATTACAGAAAATCTAAATCATAATCCATCATTATGAGAACTACTTGATCTTAATTATGTGACAACTGAAAGTGTTGTACATTGTGTTAAGTCCATGGTGTCCTCAAGTCATTCTTTTCATGTCCTTTTATGTCTTCCTGAAAGTGCTTGTTGTTCAGCTGTGAGGCGTTGTTCTTTAGGCTCACTTGTGGAATGTTACAAATGAGAGCTTTATTTTGGTGCTAGTTTGGATCTCATAACTGGAACATTGAGTTCCCTTTTTTGTTTTGTAAACACTGCATAGTACACAGTTAATTGTTATGATGGAAGATGGATCTCTTTTTGCCTGTTATACGTGATTAATCAGTTCCTGATTTTATTTATTTATTTTTAAAGGTGTGGCAGATGGTGTAGGTGGTTGGAGGGACTATGGCGTGGACCCATCACAGTTTTCGGGTACACTGATGAAAACGTGTGAGAGGTTAGTGAAGGAAGGACGCTTTGTACCCAGCAACCCTGTGGGAGTCCTCACGACCAGCTACTACGAGCTACTGCAGAACAAAGTGCCACTACTGGGTGAGTGCAGCCACTGGAAACACAGAATTAGAGTTTTTAAAGAGAGCTGTGCCTACTTCCACTGTTTGTAAAGGCACATTTACACAGGCTGAACTCTTGTAATGTATCCTAGGATCAAAGATCCTTTCTTTGAATCTATTTTTCTCATGTAGACTATCTACACACAACCAGCACCATCATCTTGCTCATAAACAGCTGATGTTGTTCTGCTTTGTAGATCAGCAAGTACAATGTGCCATTCCTGCTAGAATGCTATAAAATAGTGTCAGTATATTTATGTTTGGTTTTTTTGTACAATTTGCCTTCTCATGCATGGGTCAAATCTAGAGCTTGAATGGGCCACAAGCATGAAACTGGGCACAGTGACTGGAAATGATGTGAAAATGCTTTCCAAGTAATATGATCCCAACTGGCTAGATGGTCGCACAATGACTAATGCACAAAAAATTAAATATAAGAAAAGCCCCATCTCTTGCACTGTACGTCTGGTTGAAATTCAAAAATCGTAGCCCATCGATTTTTTTTTTAAAGAAAATTTTAAGTGTGAAATAGTCAAGTAACATGTACTCTTTGAAAATCGACTATCAAAACCAGACTTGGTTTTCAACAGTTTGGAATTGAGGGGCACAACTAATTCTACTGTTAAAAGGAATTAACTTTGTGGCACAGTCTCCTCACTCAGACGTATCCTGCTCCATGTCTTGTATATACATCGTGACTTTGCTGGGTTTTGTCAAGTTTGAAACACACTCTTCTCTCTGCAGCTTTAACTTTAGGCAAATTACCACTTTGTAGAGCCAATAAAACAGGAAGTCTTCCACAAGCTTTGGAACGGAGGGCTGGGCTCTTTGTTTACATCTGTTTTGTTTTGTGGTAGCTGGATGGAGATTTTTGCATCATGAGTAAGAGAACAGACAGATCCCATTAAGTAGTCATGGGATTGTCACTAGGCCCAAGCTTCCCCATACACTTCACTTCCACTAATGCTTTCCTCCTCCTGCACAACTTCCTGATGCCAAAACGTGCACTAACACGTAACAGTGAACAAATGTGTTTGGAGTAGATCTGTCTCGGTGTGTGTCAGTACTTTTCCATCCCGTTATCACATGTGCGGCAGGGGAAACAACACTGTACTGTGCTGCTTTTTTACAGCAGAAGGAATGTTCTTGAGGCTGGTAGTGTGAGTAATTGTACTGCTGCAGAGAAAACGGAGAGGAGAAAGGGAGTGAGTCACATTGCGTGAGGGGGTTTTGAAGGTTGATCCCCAAAGAGCATATTTTGGTGGGCCAGATGAATCACCACCAGGATGTGACCACACGCTGTCCGCCTGTTTTCAGGGTGTGACCAGGCGCTGCCTGCCTGTTTTCTTGCTGTTAAGAGAGATTTTTTTTTGATGCCACTGTAGTAAAATCGCATGTATAAATAATAAATGATTTACAGCTGGAACTTATTCACTTCCAAGGTCCAGGTGTTTTGTTTGTGTGTGTGTGTGTGTGTGTGTGTGTGTGTGTGTGTGTGTGTGTGTGTGTGTTGGTTTAAAAAAATGCAGGTGTTTGGTCAGATTATTGTAACCACAATAATGAAATGATCATTATTCATTTCATAATGAAATGAATAAACCACAAAGGCATTGGTTTCATTTGTTGTTACACACACACATGCAGATGCACACAGGACAGACATCCAGACAGGGGCGTTTGATGCCACCTGTGTGAGCCTTCTTGGGGGTTTCAACTTAACCAGGTGTGTTGTCTGCAAAAACATAGATTTATATTTTTAAAATGGCCCAGAATGTGCCTCAAGAATATATGCATTTTTAATTAATTAATCAGTTAACCACTTGACAAAGCGATGATCTATTAACCCTGTTTCTACATAAAGCCTCTGCTGTGTTGGCTGAGGTTACTGTGGATATTCAGCCTGCTGCAGTGCTCTGATCATTGTTGTCTTAAAATCTATTTGGTTTTCCTTCTCCCTCCATACAGTTTTACATCGGCACTGTTGATGTGTAGCTAAGCAGTTTTCCTTGAGCTGATGGCGGCCTAGAGCTTAATATTTTAAGCCTTCAGAAAGGGTTAATCACTGACTGGTCAACAGAGACTTCCCTAGAGCTATTAAGCTCAGGATTTTTTACTTTTTCGTAGCAAATGATTCAAACCACAGAGGTACTTGGTAATTACTAACATCACTGTGGGTGAGGTCATCTCAGTCTCTTCACTGCAGTTTAGCAGTTGTGTGACTGGACCCTCAAATGTGTAATATATAACAATATAACTTTCACCCTACAACTTATGAAATATTTTGCTTGTGCTGCTGAGTTTATATTAGCTCAACTGTACATCTGCAGCTAGCTAAGGGGTGGTATATCATCACATCAGCTAACCTTACTGTCCCTCCAGAATCTTGCTGGCACTGAGACTTTTATCTTCTGTGAATGGCTAATGTTATGGTGGTACATTTGTTTTTATAGAAATAAATCATCTTTAAGTCTTTATCTTCAGCTCGTTGGCATCTTTAAGTGACATCTAGCTGACTAACTGCTAACTTCTGTGATCAGCTTCTTCCTCTGGGTGCAATACTTGAGATAACAGCTACACTGTTGTTGAAGCTGAAAGAATTTTGGCTGTTTTTTAGCTGTTAATGCTGCATCTGTGTGTTTTTGCTTTTGGGAGCTGAACAAGTATTTGGACACTGAGACCAGACCCAGCAAGGCATCTTAACATGATCATTTTATGATGTCTAAAACTTTTTCTTTACATTTGTATTGAAAATTAAAGTGTGTATGTGGTTTGCTTTTAGGAAGCAGCACGGCCTGCATTGTGGTTTTGGACCGGCAGAGTCACCGGCTGCACACGGCCAACCTGGGAGACTCGGGCTTCCTTGTGGTCCGGGGAGGGGAGGTGGTCCACCGCTCAGATGAGCAGCAGCACTACTTCAACACGCCCTTCCAGCTGTCTATTGCTCCCCCGGGGGCTGAGGGGGCTGTCCTCAGTGACAGGTGAAACACGCAACAGGCAGCACCTGGCACATCTGCTCCCCCCAACACATTTGAGTGGGTCTGCTGGTGTCACACAGAGGAGTGTCATCAGCAGACTTCATTGCTCATTCATGTGTTCTACAGCAGATGTGATAAAGCCCTGTACATGATGCTGTAGTGGTAAAAATACACAACATGCAGTTCAGTACATTTGACTATGACTGCATGCATCACATGCAGCAGGGTTTCATGTATGTAGCGACTGTGCTGTCTCGAGGCGTAGTGCAACGCCATGTCAGGGGCCACGTGCTGCTGTGGCTCATTGCCGTGGCGTGCCAAGCAGAGTGCACGTCAGAGCGCAGGACGGGTGCTGGATATGTGCCAAGCTTTCCCTCTTACCCCAGGTCAAAGTCTGTATTGGCTGATGAGGCAAAACCAGGAGTCCACAGCCAGTCCTGTACCAGCCGGCACAACACCCTTTTCATGTGCTCATCTTGAATTGAGCAGTTAGATCTGATGGTTTTCTCAAAAAATTATGAAAGATGAATTACAGGTGAACCTGAAATGTGTGGTAGTGCAGGTACAAATTTTTATTAATTTTTTAAGAGGGTCTTTGTTGAGTTTCAGACAGCCCAATGTGACTTCTTGAAATTATATATATATATATATATTTTAATGTTTGAGCATTTCAGTTATTTAGTTGAAGGATTTACTTGTCATGCTTTACAGAGTGCAAAGGCAGATTAAGCAGATTAGCAACAAACAGAAAAGAGTGCATGGGTCAAAACTTAACATTCCTGAGTACAGTATCAAGTCTGGATGACAGTGTGATAAGATGTTTAAACATACAGTTAAATATGTATGCTAATGTTGCACAGCTGTTCTCACAGCTGAGTCTGTGCATCAATTTTCATTGCTCATCTGTGTATTACTTGTCCTCCTGCACAGTGATCATATAAAAGGGAAACATTATGTTCTCAATGCATTGCTTCATAGCTATAAGCACAGATTTTGCCTTCTTGCTTGAGGATTATCTTCATAATTATACTTCAAGCCATGGCTGTATAATTATCTCAAGTGTCACAAATGGCTTTGGCTTATGAATATGTTAATGGTGAATCAGCCGCTCACCAAGCACACAGATAAGGAAGTATGAGAAACAGTTCTAAGTGTGGCTGTTCATAATGCATGTGCAGTTATAGCTGCAAGAACAGCCATTATGGCAGCTTTTTCTTTCCGTGTTCACTACAGTGTTGCCTTCGTTAAAAAAAATCTGAGCACAGGACAGGCTGTTCCGGGGAGCTTTGGCTCACTGTGTCATGATGCAGCCCAGACAGTTTATAATGAATCACATTCATGACTGGATTTAGGGGGTAAGGACAACTTCCAGGAATTAAACTTGACACTAGCAAACTAACTTGGTTCCTGCTTCCGTGTATCTGAAGTGTCTTTATAATGGCTGCACCTTTTCTTGGACCCAACTGTCCTTTCCAAAAAAAAAAAGCCCCATGTGACGATTCCCTGAATTTATTCTCATTATCCATGTGTGATTATGTTTTTGTAGCCAAGCTCAGTCAGTACTTACCCGTGTCTGTTCCTCAGCCCTGACGCCGCAGACAGCACTTCCTTTGACGTACAGCTCGGTGACATCATCCTCACTGCCACTGATGGGCTCTTCGACAACATGCCAGATTACATGATACTGCAAGAGCTGAAGAAACTCAAGGTAAATCACAAAAATGTCCACTGGTGAATCATAAATTAAATGGGGAAAAATGCTTAATGCCTCCTGTTTTGGCTCCTCAGAACACAAACTATGAGAGCATTCAGCAGACTGCCCGCAGCATTGCAGAGCAGGCTCATGTGTTGGCATATGACCCCAACTACATGTCACCTTTTGCACAGTTTGCCTGTGACAATGGACTGAATGTAAGAGGTAAATGAGTAACAGAAAAAAAGATGAATATTTTGTCATTTCAAAGGTTGTAAGCATGTTTTTCAAGCAGCAACCTAACTGGCTTCTGTTTGCTGTCCATGCAGGAGGAAAGCCAGATGACATCACAGTACTGCTGTCCATAGTGGCCGAGTACACCGACTAGTGTCTCATGGGGCATTTATGTGCCTCTGCAGGTGATGGACTGCTTTCGATTCCTGCTGGCCAGGATGTACAGCTGGTGTCTGCTTCCCCCACACTCAAAGGTTCTACTTTGCCTCACCCACCTCCACCTAACCCCAATTAAAACCAAACCAAAAGAAACAAAGAACTCCAACTCGCCCTTTTCTCTGCCGTGTACATCAGACAGTGGCCACATAAATCCAACTAAAGGCCAGACACCCTCTTGGCCAAGAAGCGGTGTTCCAGTGCTCACCAGATAATCCCATTGGCCGGGATCAGCAGTCATTGGACATGCTGGAGATGAGGATCCGGTCTGATGAGGATAAGTCATCCTCTTCTCTCAGTTGCTGCAGGGAGGAAGTTGTGATTCAGGCGTTGGTGTGTTAATGTGGCTTCGTGCTGGCCAGCCGAACAGAACTGATCAGTCCATCGGTGGTGTCAAGAAGGGAAGTGCACAAGAAATGGCAGCATTAAGGCTCAATTAATGGGGCTGTCTTGTGCAAGCACATAATGTTACAGAGGTACTTAGGAAACCTTTATGAAAGGGACTGGAGACTTGTATGAGAGTGCAGGGAGCATATGCTTGATATGACTTATAAGCTGTTCTCGAATGTTATGTTAAATGTTTGGGGGGGAAAAAACAGACATTTATATGTTGGTGGTTCAAATCCTGGCTACTCCGGGCTGCATGCCAAAGTATCCTTGGGCAAGATACTGAACCCCAAGTTGCTCTCCGACGCAAG
>VOQJ01032881.1:37814-49116 GCA_015052665.1 Apistogramma diplotaenia | reverse complement strand
TTTTTTTTTTTTTTTTTTTTTTTTTTTTAGATCTGATGTGTTTCTTACATTTTTTTGAGCAGTGTAGTACAATGTAATAACAAATTTTTGGCTCTGTTATGCTAATATGCAAATTAAGTAACTAAATTGAGTAACTAAAGCTTTACATGCACATGCAGTGCAATATTTTCCTAAATATTTCTCCGGCATGCACGATGATTTCATATCGCTATTTTTAATGGCCTGTGGGTAAGCAGTGCTCCCACCACTTATACCACAAATCCCACAATGCACTGCAACAGCAGCTACACAGGCCAAGACCTGTGCACTAACATCTATTGCCAATGACCCACTGATCAGTGAGCAGTGGATAAAAACAGCGGTCAGCACTTTTTTTTTTACAGCAACATTTAAGCTAGTTTGACTCCCAAAAATGGCCAAATGAAAAGTGGAAAACAGAGACAGGTGGAGGTAGAGGACCCGATCACTGACATTGGAGGCAAACCTGTGTCTCTGCTCCCCGCCGGATTGGTGGGACAGATACAGGAGACCTGCACAGGTGAGCTGACAGTGCAACTCTGCATCACACACCAGGAACCGCTGAAGCAGGTTTAAATAGTTTAAATCGGCAGCAGTTTCAGTGTTTCTGGAGGAAACAGCTTCTGAATTTGGTGACGTCTTATCACACAGGTGATGAGCTGCTGAGGAAATCTGTCAGTCTGTGGAAAGTAAAGGAGAAGTCTCAGCGGGGCTCTGGGATGAATAGAGCCTGTGTGAGTCGGCCTTTCTCCGCCAGGTATGAAGCATCTCAATGCGTTAAACCTGCCGCTTCAGCAAAGGCACCACATGATTCTGTGTGTAACTGCCAAAAATCAAAAATCAAACCAGGTCTCCACCGCTGTGTTTGTACACACTGCACAGTTTACGCAGCGTTTTTCCGACCGTGAAGCGCAGAAATTCACATCAGTTTTTACCTGTAAAATTAGCTAAATTTTCATCAGCTTGAAATATATTAATTTTTCCTGATGTTATTTTTGAAGAAAAATATAATTTTATATTTTATTTAGTGTCTTGAGGAAAAGGTTGCTGCATTCTGACCATTCAGTCATATCACTGAGGCAAATCTGCTCAAAACAATGGCGTACTTCGCTGATACAACTACTAAACCAGAAGTTCACTTAACCTGCAGCGGAAATGACCCCACACTGAGTCTGCAGCTTGGAGGCTCATCACTCACTCAGAGTGCAAACACAGGATCCTTAAATCTAAACACTACGAAGAAAGAAAACAAGGTGTTCAAAGGGTTCAGCTGCGATTCCAGCAAAAACCTTTCAGGCTGAAATGGCGACAAAGAACACAAGACCTCTCTCATGTCTTACCTGATTGAGTAACGCATTCTAGCACCCTGGGCATACTTCTCAGTAAAGAACCCAACCCATCGAGAATATAGAGTCACAGTCAGGAAACAAACAGAGGCCATCTGGAGATCCCAGTCAAGATTTAAAAACCAAAAGCAAGCTCTTATTACCGTGGTGGAAGCTGGGGTCGTGGCAGCACTAGGACAGGCATCGCCAGGTACAGGGAGTTCTCCAGGGTCGTCGGTCTGGTGCAGAAGTTGCATCAGAGCAGGCGGGTAGGTTATAGGGCTGCCTTGGCTGGATTCAACAAGCTCTATTACATCGGGAATAAGCTGAAGGTTCTTGCTTTGAGTGTCACATATACCCACAGGTAGAGCAGCTGCATCTGCACAGCTGGGAACACACAGAACACACTTTAGTCTGCAAGCTGTTGATGACGCAGGCATGCACATGTGTTTCCACCATCTGTCTGTGTTGCACTTGGTAATAAAACTGTGTCTTAACACAGAGCCGCCATATTTTTACACACATATATTGAATAAGCTATATTCAGACAGTAATGATAATGCATGACTAATGATAAACATGAATTCTAACTTTAGAAATGAGGATGTTGTGTTGTACCTTCAGATACCACAGAAATATTAAAAATCATTGTGGTTATTTGCCCTCACAAAAACAGCGGCCAACATTGATACTGAAAGCAGCCTTAAGCGCGATAAAAGGGAACAACAAAACAACCTTGTGCGTGCAACCGAATGACATGTCGCTATCACAAGAACACAAACATGTAATTAGGAACACAGCAGGAAGAGACTTCAAAAGACCCCTGAGACAGCAGTCAAGCAAGTATTGTACTTAGTATACCAAGAATAACACAAATCCACTGCATATGGCCAGAAATATCCTGCATGGTAACTGTCAAAGGAAAAAAAACAAGAGTTAAAATGCAGTGGAATTTCTGAGCATTGGGGACCGGAGCACCACAGAGAGGCAACTCATCGGTCAGTGATTTCTCTGCAGACTTCCAGCAGCGTACACAAGCAAAACGAGCTACAAATGACCCAGATGTTGAACAGTGCAGCTGGGACTGGTGTAACAAGATCCATGTAGAGCCATAAGCATAGGACAATAGGGAGGGAGGGAGCGAGCAGGACAGAGACTCTGGCAGAGCAGGCTAGCATAGCGTGGAGGAGGGGATTATAGACAATCACACTGACGGGCTTCTAACCCAAGCCTGCATGTCCCGACCTTGCTCTATTTATCTCTGTTACAGACACAGGGCTGGCTGCTGCAACATGATGCCTCTTAAGAGGCTAAAAACAGCCAATGAGGGCAAACCAGCTTGACTGAGTGCCTGGAGAGAAGCTCAGGTGGAGCTCTGCGGGAAGAGTCTGTAGATCTGGCAAACTGGACATGCAAAGACTGTGACCCAAAACAATTTGGGAACAGGTCAAAATGACGTGAGAAAATAACCTCAAAAGAAATGCCACCGAACGTAATCATGCACTCACCAGTCAATTTATTAGATACACCTGTTCAGATACTCATTAACACAGATATCCAATCAGACAATCACACGGCAGCAGCTCAGTGCATCCAGGCATGTAGACATGGCCATGAAGCTCAGGCAGAGCAACAGAACGGGAAAGAAAGGTCACTCAGATAACTCTGAACATGGCTTGGCTGCTGATTCCTTCACAACCATCTCTGGGGTTTATAGGCAATGGTCTGAAAAAGTTAAAAATACCTTGTTTATGCCAGACGTCTGAGGAGACGCCAGACTGCTTGAAGATGATAGGAAGGCAACAGTAACTCAAATAACCACTTGTTGCAACCAAGGTATGCAGAAGAGCATCTCTGAACGCATAACGTGCTGAACCCTGAAGCAGATGGGTTACAGCAATACTGGAAAAGCATTGCCTGCAACATTCGGGTGGTACGAACACATGAACACGCGGCTCCCTCCTGCCTCGTATCAACAGGTCGGGTTGGTGATGGTTGTGTAATGGTGCGGCAGATATCTTCTCGGCACACTTTGAGGATCTTAGTACAAACTAAGCATCGTTTAAAGGCCACAGTATTGCTGATGGCCATGTCCATCTCTTTATGAATACAGCGTACCCAACTTCTGAAAATACACCATGTCACAAAGCTCAAATCATCACAAACTGGTTTCTTGAACATGACAGTGAGAGAGAGATTCACATCACGATGTCCAGCTGACAAATCTGTAGTAACTGTGTGATGGTATCGTGCCCATATGGACCAAAATCTCTTTCAGAGAAGTCTTAATTCCTCATGGATCCAAATCCTTCCCATGAAGAATTACGGCAGTTCTGAAGGCAAAAGGAGGTCGAACCAGGAAGAGGCAAAGTGTTCCTAAAGTAACCAGTGAGTGTAATTTCTACTTGGTTTATATCCAGAGAAACAAACTCTAAAGAAACCTCTTTATTTGAACACTGAAAGGGCAAATGGCACCATGGTGGTGAGGGTGGGGAAAAATTGTACTTATCAGATGTTATACACTGGATAAGAGACATGACGTCAAACTTTCCACTAGAAAAAAATGACAAACTCAAAGACAAACAGGCTGTTTAAAAAGGTCGGGAGACCCTGTCTGCACCTTATAAAAGATGTGGACTGTCTAGAAAGTTAAGTTGCAACATTATTTGATGCAGTATTTAGCTGGTGTGATTATTTGAACCAACCATGTTATAATTATTTTGAAATGAAGCATGTTTTCTGGGAACAAATTATTTTCTGAGTAGATTGTCATTGAAAACCTTTTATGTTCTGTGGTTTTTCTCAGGTTGTTTATTTTCCTCAAATCAATAAAAAAAAACCCATAAAGAAACAGAACACATTTTCCCCCTTTTTTTTTAAATGCAGAGATGATTAAAAGTAGTGTGAATGAAACCAACGGTGGTTGTTACCTGTGTGTAGTGGCAGCCGGGGTCTCTGTAGGCTGAGAGGGGCCCCTGCTTTCAAAGTCAGCCAGCGTAGCCAGCACCACAGTGGCCTCGAGGACCAGGTCCTCCACAGAGAAGCACACAGGCCTGCAAACAGAAAAAGATCCATGACAGAAACCCGTTTACTCTGTTTTTATTCATCAGCACCTTTTACTTTTAAGCAGCCAATATACACGACCATATCTGCTCACTCAGTAAAGTGACTGGCAGTATAATCACAAAAAAACATTAATGAATTTTTCTGGCTGGCTGGTGTTAATTACACAATCAGTTTAGACTGAGTGTTGAACAGCACACGTCGCCTGTACAACCTGAACGCCACTCAAATTAATGACAATAACACGGAAACGTACTTTCCTGGAGTGCCAAAGTGAACCGACACTGGAAGACAATGTGACTCCGCAAAAGACAGCAAACCCTGGCAAAAACAGAAAAGCAACAATTGAGTCTAACTGCTGATCAGTTTGGGGTAACATAGTGACATGTTTACTATTGTCAGGCCGGAGACATACATCAAATTAAGGCCGACTAAAACTTAAAGCCTAGTTTCTAATCCGCCCAAACCCGATTTTCCAAAACCGACAGGAACAAGACGACTAGGCTGGCTAATGAGGAGTCTCACAGCGGGGAGCCCAAGTGGCTTTCCAAGACATTGGGGTTGTGGGCATTAATGCAGGTCAAGTCTCATTAACTGCACGTACACAGGTTGTTCATCCAAATTTCCAACCAAAACCTTCGACTTTGTTTTCTCTGTCACGCAATTCTGCATTACTGAGCACACTAAACATTACACTTCTCGCAGCCTTTTCTGCTAATCAGATTATAAATAGCTCAAGATCAACCTGTTAAGCAGCCCATAAAATTGAAACTCATCCCTTCTTGGCTTGAAAGTTCATAATAAAGAATGCTATGAGGAGCCTATAATATCCGCAACTCAACTTCAGTTACTTTTTCTACGTAGCGGAGCTTCACTTAGGTCAAGCTATCTTTGCCATAAAGACGAGACACAGCACTGAGGGGCAACTTCACATGGAAATGATACTGGGATCCTGGTACAGGGCAGGAATGTGACCTCTTAGACATGAATTGGCCTCTTGTGAGCCAGTGTCGCTCTCACTCTGCACATACACACCACACAAATAATATTCTCATGTGACAGGAGAAAGGAGGCGGCTGAAAATAACCCCGTTACCCTCAGCTCCTTTAGACAGAAGGTTATGTCGGAGTCCACTCCAGCCTGAAAGCAGTCAAACTCGTCTGGGTGTAAGGACATCTGGGTGTACATCATCTTCATGTGATCTATCACACAGGTACGTCCAAGTCAAACAGGATTTGTTACAGTGTTTGGTTTAATGTGGTTAAAGAACTGAACATGCAGTATGTTTGCGAGTCTCATGTTGAGTGCAACTTTAAAGTCAGTCACAGGCTGCTTCTGGACCTGAGCTAAATGACAGCCTAACATTAACTGACCATTTCTCTCCTCATTGTAATTTCTCAGACTGACTCTGAGGGCAGTCATCGACAGAGTGACTTCCTCCTGAGACGCGTGGAAATGCATCACCATATCACCAAGAAGCCTGCAGGAACAAAGTGGAAAACACGTATTGAATCAGCTCTGGTTACTGACTGATAACAGTTTTCCTGTGATTACATAATTCTGGTGTTTGAAGTCATCTGACAGTCCAGAGTCAAAGTACAAAACCTGCTGGCACCCAGCATGCATTGATTCAAAAGGTAAAAGGTTTTTATGCACTGACTGTACAATAGAAGTGCCAGGTTCTAATCTGAAGATTAAAAACTGAAATGCTAACCTGGCAGGAGCCTTCAGCACATTTGGACACAGGTGTGAAGCAAACACTGCCTGCAGCGCCTCACTTTCCAGGAAACGCACATTGTAGGTTTTTTTTATGCCTAACTCAAAAGCAGAGACATTTGTAGTATACTGCCACCATGTGTTTAAAACATGAAATGCATGCACACCTTAAAATCGACAAAAAATACCATTATTTATGACTTTCCTACCATGTCTGCAGAAAAACTGGATGATCACTCGGTCACTGGCAGAACTGACTGATATCTGACATCGTTCCACATTACGCTCAATATAAGTCAGGCAACGGAAAAGTGGCAGCACAGACTTAAAAACAAAGACATACCCTTTAATCATAAAGTCTTAAAAGAATAGCATAATGTGCTGTTTATACCCTAACTTTATTGAAACTTCACTTGTGACTATGATGTTTGTGCCTGCAAATGAAAAACCAGCATGACCGATTTACCTTCATGACCAGCTTGCATTTGACTGGTGCACTGCCCTGCTCTGTGACTGATTCCAGACTGTACTGCTGGAAGAACAGCGGTGAGAAGAGGAAGCAGGCATATGCTGACTGAGCTGAATTCACTGATCTGAGGGCCAGCTTTAATAGGGACACAGAGGAAAATTAGTTTGGTGGAATAAAGGTAGTGAATGCCTTAAAACCTGGGGATTATTGATTCTGATTCATGTTCTTGTACTGTACACACACTGGTCACTTTATTAGGGATGCCTGTTCAACTGCTCATTAATGCAAATATCTAACCAGCCAATGACATGGCACTGATGCAATGCACTTTGGCATGCAGACATGCCTAAATGCAAGACAATGGTCAAGGTGATCTACTGAAGTCAGAGGACAGAAAACATATCACAGCTCTATAAAGATATTTGAAGTGGTCAAAAGGACTGGACTGATTATAATGTAGATAAAATAAAGCAGAGTCATAAAGATAGCTGCAAAACACGTCATTTCTTATTGTTATTTATAAGCCCTTTATAAATCCAGTTGACTGCAATCTATTTACCAATAAAAAGTCCCACATATTGAAAACATACAAAAGCATCAGAAATCATTTTGTGTACAAGACAGGCAACTATTAACTAATGTGAGATGACATGGTAAGAGAAGAGGGGCCAACTAATATTGCTTTAGGAGGTCAGAATAAATTCCTGGCTAGAATAAAGCTGCAGGTGCTGCTCACCCCTTTAACCATAGGATCCAACCACAGAGCATCTCCAACCCGGGACAGGGCATGGACAGCTTTCCCAAATGCTGAAACACAACATAACATCTCCAGAGTTCAAGGTTAACATCATACTTTTCTTCTGACATTGTAACATTATTATCTCTCTTATAAATACAATTAAATATAAAGAAAACTAACCCTTACAGCTAACACATTATTAGCCAGCTAGCTACAGCAGCCAAGCTAGTCCCGTTTATTCCAAATTAACGATTTTATAAGCGTAAACATCTCTCAAGAGGATTACAGTATTAAATACATAAACTTTACAACAAATTTAAGTCTGTATCTTTCTCGAGTGTTTTCTGTATCACCTTTGAGGGAGTTTCCCGCCAGGACGCAGTTCATGGTTTCTTAGGGCAAACACAGCCGGGGCTAACAGCAGACAGGTGTTGTGCCACAAAGTGATCGTCTGCCAAAAAGTGATTTCCGGTATTTGCGAAACAGCGATTGGTTGTATTTAACTGTTGTAAATTCAAGTCATGTTGAGTGAGAAACAGCAGCGGCTGCAATCATGTTTTGGCAAAGTGACTTTTACATATTATATACTTTTATTATATACTTTGTTCATCAGAGTAAAAAGTGTCATTGACATTAACAAAAATATTTTTCAGAGAGATCTGGCCAATAGGGCAGCAGAAATTGCAACAAACACTGCATCTCTATAAAGATATTTTATGTGGCCAAAAAGTGGTGGATTGATTATAATGTATATACAATAATGCAGTCATAAAGACACTTACAAAACAAGTCATTTCTTCATTTTATATAAGCCTTCATAAATCATGTTGACTAAAGTCTATTTACCAATATAAGCAAAGATATTACACATAAAAAAAAAAACAATCGGAAACATTGGAAATCACTTTTTGGCACAACACCTGCACAGGCTCATTACCTTACAGCTAAAGCAAAACAGGAAAACTACAGCAGGGAACCAACTCAGTCATAAATAATGATTAAGAAGGGAAGATTTTAACTTTTACAAGAGCTGGACTTCAGTGTTGTGATCTGTTGTGTCTCACAAGTAGTTTCATATCAATCAGTGTGAATCCTGCTTTTAAATTAATAACTTCTAAAAGAAGCAGCTTCGGTTCGGGAAACTGCTACCAGCAGTTAGATTCAGTCATAAAAGATTCGTTTTTTTATAATTAGTTTTTATTTTTGTTTCATTTTGCCTTTTTTTTTTTTAAAATCAGTTTATTTTCCAGAGTGAGTTTGTTTGTTTAGTCAGTTTAGTCAAAAACTAAGTTTCAAATAACCAGCAAGGATCTGCAGGTGTCTGACATAAAGTTGATGCCACTACACTTACAGATACTAAAAACCATTCATGAAAACCCAACAAGTACATGTTTGGACTTTGGGAGGAAGCCAGAGTTCCCAGAGAGAACCCATGCAAGCACAGGGAGAACATGCAAAGTCCACAAAGACAGAACCCAGCTGGCCTTCAGGCAGACTTAACAGAATATCCACAACTTTTATTATTTATTATTTTGGATATTAGCATGTGTATGAATATAAACATTATTCATAACAAAAATGATTTATAAATAATGGTTTATTTGTAACTAGACAATCAACTAACAGAACCTTAAATCATGTGTCATAAATGCTGAAGTGCCCAATATGTGATTCACGATCTGAGACTACACACAATTCTCGATTAACGATATTTAGGGTCAAATTAAAACAAAAATACAATAATTCAAGAGGTGAAGATCAACATAAACACTCCCTATGAGGTAAATGAGATTCTTTGTATTACCAGTTTTTATATTACATATCATCTGTTAACTATTTTTGGAAACGTGACATCAGAATAAGCTCTGTCACTGCTTCTCCTTTGCCTTTGTTGCTTATTTGCCGTCATAGCGCTCTTCGCTGGATCCGTTTTAAATGTTCTCTTTTCTCTGCGATGGTGATCGCCGTACGTTCTCCCGCGGGTCTCATTCTGGCCTAGGTGATACAAAACACACCATGTGTTGGACTGTAGTGGTCAGTGTATATCGGAGAAAATTTTTCATTGGTGCACATTGAAATACAGACCTGACTGAATGCATGCGTGCAGGACATCGAGATAGTGCTGCTTCATCTGCTGTCTCATGTGCTCTGTACTGTAGATGTTCGCTATACTGTAAAGGTAGGGTCTGTGTCCTCCTATAAAGGTGGGCCTCTGAGGCAGAGACAAGAACAGATGTAATTATACGTGGTAGAATGACAGTAACCTCATTATACTTGAGGGATGGTATGATTATCTCATTTAAAGCATATTTAAGCTCCTCTCCTGGCATCATTTAAACCCCCACAAACTCATTTCTGTTCATTAGGAATGACATATTTACAAAATGCTCTTGTGCCTTAAAAATCGGTTAGCTGTAACTTTTACTTCACTTAGTATGTGGGTTTCAGCCCTCCTTCGCTTGAATGCAGTCTGCCGTCACACTCCCCCTGCACCTAAAAGCAAACCAGGCCCCACTCACTCACAGCTTCTCCTGTTACATGGAGGGAGATACAGTGGCTGTCCACACTGCAGCAGTGTGTGTGTTTTAATGAGCATGGGAGGAAGAGCCAGTGCTCTTTTTTTTTGTAAATCAGCACAAAGGAACACAGTGTTAAAACATTAATGTTACTTGAATGCAACAAAAGCTTTCCAACAAATGTAAGTCAAGTAAGGAGCTCTTCCTGTGTCTCATCACTCCTGTCCTGCGTTGATCGCCTGGACCGACAAGTTCATGAGACTTGCTCCTTAAGTTTGTTACTCCAGAAAAACACTGTTTCAAGGTGGAAAATACTCAGCCAGCATGCTGAGTGCCTGTTTTCCTCTCATCTAACATATGTTTTAAACACCCTATGAAAAAAAGGGTCACAAATAAAGAGCAGTTCTTTAAAGCCTTTGGTGGTAAAACTGCCATCAAAGGCTGTTCCAACATTGTGAGGTTACCTGTAAGAAAGCGGCAGACATCGCAGATGTTGGAGGGTGTATTGTCTTCAGGTGCTGGCTGTCTGCGCGCACCTGTGGTCCTCTGTAGATTTCCCTCACTTGCTGAGCAGGTAGGTACCCAAAGCCTAGCAAAAGCAACATGTCAAAAACGATGCCGTGTTTGTGTGTTGCTTGCTCAGCACATTGTAAACGCACCTTAATCTTATGTAACAGAATAAATTAAATCCAATCTTTCTGTTTAAAACATGTCCTCACAAGCAGCCCCTTTAAATAAAATGTAACTTGAAGCCTGCCTTGGTATCACATGGGATGAGATTGCTGTAGTTTTGTTACATATAATTTCTGCTGCATTAATTTCAGTAATGATGCAGCAGTGACTCTTCAGCGGCACTGCATTATTTTATGGCTGTTTAATTTCTAATCTCTTCATAATTTATTTAAGTGAAAGCGAAATCATCAATTTTGGTGGACTTTTTTCAAATTCATAACTGATGCTAACAAAAAAACGTTTTATAAGTCTTATTATAACTTATTATAAATGCCGCATTAATGCCCAAACAAACTCATTATGTCTTTAGTGCGAAGCTTTTCCAAGGAGGAGAAGGAAGCATTTCCAGAAACAGCTTATTGACACCCTACCAGAGGTGCTTTGTTTCCCAGTGGATACAGTTATACGAAGACAACAACAACCTGCCTATTACTGTGCTACCAGGACCCGTTGACACATGCGCTCCACAGGGTCTTGTGTTATTGTCAGCACATCTTTTAGTCCTGCGAACTGTATGGTATATAAAAGTACACTCATCCTGCAACCACAGGAATTAAGAGGGTAAGTAGTAGCCAGGAGCTGCTAATCAAATGCACTTGATCAATCTATCATCGTTAAGTCCAGGACACGAGTGATTGCTGATTTGCACCTCTTGACCGTGGTGTGAATTTGTTAGGATGCCCACTCTTGGGAAGATTGTGGTACTTTATTCATATTCACGTGA
>VOQJ01032881.1:23349-34313 GCA_015052665.1 Apistogramma diplotaenia | reverse complement strand
TTTTTTTTTTATTCCATTTTTTAACTGCTAGGAAAAAAAAAAAAAAAAAAAAGGTGGGATTTCTGGTGTTGGAGATAACTCACCGCAGCATCCACATTAGCTGGTGAATCGCTGTTGGGGTCTGCGAGCATGGAGATAACGCTAATCATGATTGTCTCTACTGTGTGAATTGGAAGCCAGCGCTCCTCGGGCTTTTCGTAACCAAACTTATCTTCTCCTGGCTCGTGCAGAATTGAAATGCAAACATCGCCGTTCTTTGCAACTGTGGAGACGAATTTCACACGTTTTAAACTCAAAGCCTGGGTGACACTTCCAAGTCAGTCACACAGCTCCGTTCAGTAAAAGAGTTTCAAAAATCTATTGATATGCCGAGATCAAGTGACGGCAAAGGCGACTGAGTGAGTAAAAGATCAAAGAGTGAGAAAGGTGCTTACCATTTGGATGCCAGATTTCAGTGATGAACTTCATCTTTGGCGGCCGCAGTGGATAATCATAGGGAAAGGTTAGGTATGCTTTGAAAAACCCTCCTTCACTGCAGCGGGAAATAAAAAAAAAAAAAAAGAGCACAAACACTTGAGAAATGACTAAATTAAATCATCATTTAGTCTGAATATCTCAACCAAAGACCTTCTTACTTACAAAAGGGTATCTTGCGGACCAATGATCACAACTTCCCATTTATATATGTCATCATCATCTATCAGACCAGCTGAAAAGCCCTCCACGGGGTTCTTATTGAGCTCTGGGAAAACGGAGGAAGAAAGTACCAAAGTGAAAACAGAACTGCATCAGTTTCATCAAAGTGACGAGTTTATCACTGGATGTATATACTGTAGATTTATTTAAGTCAGGGGTGCCCAAATCCAGGCCTCGAGGGCCGGTGTCCTGCAGCTTTTGGATGCAACCCTGCTTCAACACACCTGAGTCAAACAATTAAGTCATTAGCAGGAATGTGGAGAGCTTAACTGCATACTGAGGAGGTGATTCAGCCATTTGATTCAGGTGTGTTGGAGCAGGGTTGCATCCAAAAGCTGCAGGACACCAGACCTCAAGGACTGGATCTGGGCATCCCTCATTTAAGTCAACACCCACAGTGCTTTCTTGTCCAGCTTTGGCAAACCCCTGACGAGGTACACAGCAGGGATTTCATGATACCAGAAAGGATTGTAGCATGTACTTGAACACAAAAATCCTTTTCAAACAGCAATGCCAGCTGTTGCAAATAAAATGACAATGCACATTTCAGGATAAGATAAGAAGGTTACTACTTAAGATGTCGATGTCGAACCGAAACTCATTCAGCCTGAATTCATTGAACAGGTCCAGACAGCGGTCATTTAGGTACTTTGCTAAACTGCAAGCATTTCCTTCCTTGGTCTGTAAAATGATAGCATCGTTTGGATGCTGCCTTTTGAAAATCAATCATCACCCAACTCGTAGAGCCTTTCTTATCAGTGAGCTGGGGTGGAGCTTTCATTACAGCTGCACCTCCACATGTAGTTTTGGCTGTGCCCACCCCCTCACCGTCACCCTCATCCCAAAACAAACAAAAACCTGTGTTTTCATAATTCTGGTACCACATCAGTCAATTATGGTGACACACACATCACAGATGCGCAAAAAAGGACAGTGAAAAGGCTGAGCAGCCAAATATCTCAGCTTAATATAGAACATAACTTGGAATGATGAACCACAAGATGCAACTGATACCTTGATAAGTCAACTAAACTCTGGTTTTTCAAAAAGGTCACAACAGCAAACTTGGGTTAAAAAAAATCCACCATAAATAAACTGGCTACTCCGACAAACATACTGCATATACTTTCAGAGAATAACAAGTCTGTGCTGTGTGAAGGTCCCCCCCCCCCCATTTTGTAAGCCAGTGCTGACACATTTCACTGTCAGGCAACTCCAATCTCTCTAAAGTCAAAAACAACGGGCAACTAAAATTAATCAGCAGCAAATACCACATAAACTGAACTGTGCTAACTGAATTTCCTGAGTCACTGATAAAGTTTTCAGGCCCACACAAAGCATTCTGACTAATATCACAATTTTTCATACAGCAATCTGATGTAGCAGATATGGCATGTGCTTGAAGCACTCTTTTAACCTTGGTCTACATCACTATAGCAAATGACAAATGGATCATTCTAAAACTCTGGTTTTATGGTTGCACCCAGCTGTTGAGCACTGAACAAAAAGGAACATTTCTTTTCCTATTTCTCCATCTTATAAAGTCTCAATTATACTTTCTGCATCTGTGAGTGCACTAGGGTCCATGTGCTGTAAAAATTTTAGTAAACACGAGGGTCAGTGCAGACACCCAAATTTTGTGACCATTTATATTACAATGCACCAACTACACATACACCCCAGGCAATGGAGTTCCTGCGAATTTCAAATAACAGGAATGCCTACTTGATCACTGTGTGTGTGTGTGTGTGTGTGTGTGTGTGTGTGTAACAAAATATAATCATGGCTTAAAGGTTAAAAGGTTATTGTGCAATATATTTGTCAACTTATATATAGTTAAAGTGGACCTATTATGGTCCACTTTATGTGACCATATGTACAATTTGACCAGATGCGCAATTATGTACAAACTATCACGCTTCACACTGATCAAATTGCTCAATTTTAGGCAGTTGCTTTTCTATTATTAGCTCTGTGTGATGTTATTGAATGGGCATATCCCTAAAAAAAAAAGAGAGTGGCAGCCAATCAAGGCAAAAAACAAAAAAACAAACAAAAAGTGGCACAAAAAGGGGAGCTAAATAAATAAAAATGATTACAAATATGGAAAATAGAACAATAGGTAACCCCTTGGATCATAGTGTAATGCTGAAAATTCAGTCGATGAATTTTCATTTGAACAGATTGTTTAAAGAAATCGTGGTGTCCA
This sequence comes from Apistogramma diplotaenia, assembly GCA_015052665.1. NCBI lineage: Eukaryota > Metazoa > Chordata > Actinopteri > Cichliformes > Cichlidae > Apistogramma > Apistogramma diplotaenia. Next base: position 31,408 of record VOQJ01032881.1, on the reverse strand, counting down.
AAAATAAGACAGTTGATATGAATCACTGACTTGAAGAGAAGAACCAAATCAAACACTGTCAGTGAATCATATTCCCACACATAGAGAAGCCAGTGTTTGCATGCTGCAGTCAGTTGATGCAAAATACTAAATCACTTGCGCAACTGGTAGCTGTCATTTTAACACCACATGCCATATAAACACAATAATACACACAAACTTGTGTTTGTCACAAGCGACACTGGATTCACTAAATTAATATCAATCCCATAATTAAGAATACACATTTTCTGAGATGTTGATTTCGATTCCGTCACCTAATCGTGAAAGCTGCATGAAGTTCTTTTTCCCTGTTAGTTTGTAGTAGTGGTAAAAAGTAATTCTTACTGGCCATTATGTTAAAATTAGACCACCTACCATCCATTTAAAATTCATTATTGAATTACAGCATTAAAGTCATTAAATTCCTGCACATAACTCATAATGAGGCCTTGGTTTCTTCCCGGTGATGAGCAGGAAAAACCTGGACTGCACCGCAGCTGCAAACCAAACTTTACACAGTGGCTTTTAAAGATGAATCAGATCCGTGTGTCATTAACAGGAGATGTTAGCAACAAGACCAGCTTTGATTCTGAAAATAAGTCAGCAGAAGAAAACGAGTTTCAACACTGAGGGCTTGAATACTAATACACGTTTCCTTCAGCGATACAGTCCGAGTCTGGAAGGTTAGACACTGTCTTAAATGGCTATATTATGGATTTGTAATTTTAATCAAGTGGTTGCTGATGTATTAATATACTAATCTATGAAATGACTGCGGCGCATACCATTATCATTAACAATGCTGAAGTGTTTAGAGCAGATGAGTGCCTGGCTGATTATTCCTTTGTTCCGTTAGCTAACTAATGCCCAACTAGCAAGCTAGCTAGGTTGGTCCTGCGATGTGTTGTTTCTGGTGTTATTCGAGTTCAGTATACTTCAAAATTATGTATTTATTCACAACATGGTTAAGCCATTCAAAGCGGATTAGCCACACACTCAACTGCACCAATAAAGGAACCCATTATGCTGTTCGGCTAGCTTTCTGAGCTTACTTCTATTGCGTAAACACAGCTTTGCGAAGCCACAAAAAAAAAAAAGCTAACGTTAGCTGCTAAGTAGGGAGCCTTTATATCGGGTATATTTGCCCACAGTTTTACATTAATATTACCTGCCAGTTGTTTTCGAAGAAGTAATGCTGATTGTTCCGTCATGGTACGCGCGCAGATGGTAAAAAAAAACACTCTCTGTAGACAAACACTTTACGAAGAAAGGGGCTAAAGCCGAACAAACCAAGCTGGGATCTTAACGCTGCCGTGCCTGCTGCTGCTTTCCCTGTGTGTTTTGACACAAGCCTTAGCTGTGCGCATGCGCCTGTGCTTGTCTGTGTGTTGATGCGTGGCTTCAAAGCAGCGCTTCTTCAAGATAAATCAACAAGCACCAAACTGTATTGGCCTGTTACTGTAGCAGAATTATTTGCCAGTGCGTGCGTGGAGAGATGTGCAGCTGTGTTTAAATAAGACTATAGTCTATGCGAATAAGACCGGTCAGTGGGCAGCAAAACCTCCCCCAAAGCTGCATTCAGATTTGGAATTAGAGGTCAGCTCTCAGGGAGACTGTGCTTGTTAGTGTGTGTTTCAGCAAAGAACTCCTCGGTGTTCTTGTGTGGCTTATGTGTGTTACTGTGTGGTTTGTAGCCTTACTGAAGTATATTAGGTTGTGGTTCTAGCACTCTTAATTAAATGTCTGGATATTGGTTGACCGGTTGTCAGAGGACATTCAGAATCACATGAGATGAAGAGACATAAAAACCTTTTAAAAGAGAAAATCAGTTTGAACATGTTTGTTTGGGTACTCAGTCGTCCAGGTGATGGTAGCTCGAAGAGCTTGAAAAAAGGCGACTGGACTTTAGGTTTTTTGAAGACAGTTCACCTGGTAACTCAAGTGATTATCACACCAAAATTACTGCACTCCTTATGAGGTCTTAAGGCAATGCCCCACAAGATAGTACAAGAAGAAAGTCATCTGTTGCCTACAACAACTTGAAAGGGGAAAAAAACATTGATCGCCCTGCAATACCACTGCCTTTAGTAGTATGCTATACATATGGACTTCCAACATCCACAAAGGAGTCCTATACAAACCCACTGTTAGCAGTATAAAGTCAGTCACCTACAACCTTTTCAAGCACCTCAGCACCATCTTAGTTCACAGAAAACTCCACTGAGTTCAACAACAAGGTCCTGAAACTTACATTGAATCCAGATGAAACCACTAAATCCTGTGATGTGGTTTCACTTTTCACTTGCATACTTACAACTGAGGCAGTGAAAAAGGTCAGAAACAACTACCGCAATACAGCTCCTTACACAATAGAACCAACTTTACCCATGACCAGATGTGCCCTACTACCACATATTTCACATATAACAAGGGTTTTCCACAGACAACAGCATGGATGTGCCATGGGCTCCCCGGTGTCACCCATTGTAGCCAACCTTTACATGGAGGAAGTGGAAAGTAAAGCTTTGGATTCCTTCAAAGGGAAAGCACCTAGCACTGGTACAGATATGTGGGTGACACCTGGGTCAAAATCAAAACCAAAGAAGTAGAAGCCAAGAAGTAGATCACCTCAACTCAGTGGATAAAAACATAAAGTTCACCAATGAGGTGTTACGATTCCTGGACAGTACTATGGTCATCAAGGAAAATGAAAGCCTCAACACTGGCGTTTACTGGAAGTCCACACACACACCAGTACCTACTCTTTGGTTCCCATCAGCCACTGGAACACAAATATGGGGTGATCAGGACTTTGCAAAACCAGGCAGAAAACGTTCTTTGTCTTTGTCTTAGAAACTCAGGAGAATTTTCTCCAAGACATCCCAGTGTGCTTAAGACTCAGCCAGACTCTAAGACAAAAACTAGTTCATCCCAAGGTCAAAATTCCCAAACACAAGCTAAGCAGCATAGTGTATGTTAGTGCAGTGAGGAGTGCTTGGACCTCTACAATGGAGAAACACAAATGCATGGAACAAAATAGAAGAGCCACCTCAACAGGACAAGACTCAGCTGTCCATCTGCATCTAAAGGATGATGCCAGTGTTCAGATTTTGGACCGGGAAGACATGGTTTAAAAAAGGAGTAAAATAATCCATCAATGTCCACTGTGAACAGCCATCACGGAACAGAGTTGATGGTTTACGACACCAGCTGTCACCTATAATGAAGTCTTGAGATCCCTCCGCAGGTGCCTCAACCCCCACTCACACCTTACCTCAATAGCTCACATGGTAGGATGGGGTAATGTATCACTGATTATAATGGCCCATGCCTATTTTCACAACTTAACTTATGTGATGATGCACAATAGTGGGGCAACGACCACCTCCAAAGGGGGCAAATAATCCTCTGGGCTGAATTTTGGCAGATATATTTGTGAGGCTGAAACTGATGGTTTAATGTAATTTAAATGCAAGGTTACATTGTTATACTATTAAAATTATCTCAAAATGAATAGTTTTATCAGAAATGTCAATTTGCAGTTTACCTGAAGACTTCTCGTATACTCATATATGGGACAACTAATGTTTCAAAAACTTCATATCAAGAACAATTATTTATTGTATTAATGTAACACAGAAATGTTAAAAACAGTCTATATTAATCATATAAACACTGTTAAATGTCACGCTTAGTTTTTTTTTTCTTACTGTCCAAAGTAATTAACCATAAAGTGCCCCAATTCACCTGAGTTCACCCAAGTACTCTTATCATTGCCTGCAGCACATGTAGCTGAGTTGCTGTGCTTCAAATGGTATCTTTATTGTTAGCTACTAAGTACTTTATTAAATACATTGCTGGAAAGTTAATGAAAATGTTCCAGTCTCCCTTTTAAATACAAGTACTGTGTGTATATATATATATATAAATCTGATACTATATTAAGCTCACAATCCTCCCTAAATATCTGCATTAGCATGGCTCTATTCATATTTTTGTTCTTTTACTCTACAAAAATAGCTTTTTATGATTCACAATTAAAAAGAATCCTCATTCATCTTATACTGGGCATCATTGGTTCCCTTATCATCTTTCACCCTCTGTCTAAAAATAGAATATTGAATAGAAGAATAGAAATGAGAACTTAGAACAGGCTGAAGCCTGATGGTTTGTCTCATATTTTTATTGTACAATTAGGGACAATGCAAAGGGTTGTAAAACGTTATGATCATATAATGTATTTTTTTCTAAAAAGTGTAGAATGTACGAGTGTTTAGGTTTTTACTGTTGCAACTTGAAGCTAAATTTCCAGTTAATTTAAAAGCAGCTGCAGCAAAAAACAAACAAACAACCAATCAAACATACAACCAAAACAAAAACAAAAAACAAAAGAAAGAAAAACCTACCAAAAAAACAAACAAACAACAACAACCTACTCAACGGAAGAAAAAAAAATGCCGAAACAACAAAAAACAAAACACGATGCATTCATAGCTATCGGGACATGAGGGAACCGATAAATTTCGTTTTTGGAATAAGTGAATAAGGACAACTTGGTTTTCTGTAAAATATTACTTCTCATTTATTATTCCTAAAAAATGCTTCTTTTACTCAGCACCACTGATTTTATAGCGGTTTCTTATTTGGAAGTATTTAACAATACGAGGTTTTGAGGAGCATTTAAAGGCAACACTATGCGGAAGGAGGATTAGCCGTTGGGCGTCTTATTTAATACGTCAGATGCTAGCTAACGTTAGCTGTTCCAGAGCTCAAACTTTTAACCTAAGGCTGAAACCTACAGCGAGCCCTACAAGTAATCAAAAATGAATGTAATAGATCATGTGCGGGATATGGCTGCAGCAGGCCTTCACTCCAATGTCCGGATAGTGAGCAGTTTGTTGCTGACGATGAGCAACAACAATCCGTAAGTCGTTTCCGAGCGGGAGCCGTCTATTACCCGTAGTGTGCTTTTCAACACCAGTATTTCCGTGGGAGCGATAGCTCCAAGCTAACTGGTCAACAACGGCTAATATTATAAATTCTAACGAAGGTTTTTCTTAGATACTCAGCCCAGGGAACGGTGTTAATGCGAGTGCAGTTTAAATTAAATTGCATATTGTGTATGCACTTTCCACGATATAGTCATATCTAGAAACGCATACAGTTCACGGTGTCGCTATCAGGTAGCTTGAAGTTGAGCTAGTGTTGCATTAGAGACACATCTGCTCATTCACAGTTTTGACTTAAAAACAGAGGCTACATAGTTAAAGATGCGGTCTATACCAGCAGTAGCTTCTCCTCATAGGCTTTGCATCCTGTGCTCTGGGTCATGAGCACAGGATGCATTTTGTTCACACTGGGGACAGTTTTTATGCACATTTTATATGTATTTAATTTTCAGATGTTTTGTTTGTTTTTCCCCCTCAGTCTAAACTCTGTCTTATTTGTCATTTTAATTGTAGAGAGCTGTTCTCGCCGGCTCAGAAGTACCAGCTGCTGGTTTACCATGCTGATGCCATTTTCCATGATAAAGAGTATCGCAATGCTGCCTGCAAATACAGCATGGCTCTGCAGCAGAAGAAGGTGCTCAGCAAAACGTCAAAAGTTCGCACTTCTGCTGGTGGAGCCACTTCTGCCATACAGGCACAGGTACGTTACAAACCAACTGGATCTGAGAGCTAACAAAGACAAATTTGCAAACACTCACATTAAACATGCATACATTTCAGTTAACCCATATAAAGATACAGAACAAGATCAATATGTCCCAGTTTAGTTTCTGTCAAAAAATAAAATATGGGCATTCCATGCCTGTGGTCATCTTTCACTTTTTTTAAATCTGCATTTTGTACAAGTTCATGTAACTGTAAGCACACCAAAGATGTAATTGTAATTTGTAATTATTGTAAGGTCTTTACCTTGCAATAAAAAGCGCCTTGAGGTGACTATTTGTTGTGATTTGGCGCTGTATAAATAAAATTGAATTGTATTGAATTGAATTGAAAAGATGTAGCTACAGAAGCTGTTGGTCTTCCTGGTTTTGAACTAATCTGCTCAGACCTCCCAAAAGTGGGCGTTACCCACCTGGCACTGAAGGGGTTAATCTGAAAAAACCGAGGCATAACATTTTTAAAAAAAATTTTTATCACATAACACTAATTATCATGCAATATATTCAGATTTGGAGATGGTGATTTCAGAACTTGGGCTGATATAATGCTGGTTCTTATCTGGAGCTGCTCTTAAATGGCAAGAAATTTAAAAAGTTTCTGCAGCACCATCTGAAAATCCAGAACACTCACTTAGCTGGCTGGGGTGGCTGGCAATAATAGAATAATAGAATGATATTTATCTACGATGAATATTGTCTTTCAGAGTTTGCCCTCAGAAATTGAGGTAAAGTACAAAATAGCTGAGTGCTACACCATCCTGAAATTGGATAAAGATGCCATTGCAGTGCTGGATGGGATTCCATCCAGACAAAGGACTCCAAAGGTACAGTGCTGCTCGTGCGGTTGCCAGTCTGTTTACTTTATGCTTTAGTTTTTGTTGCAGTAGAAACTGTGTGACTTCAAAGAGCTGCTTTAGGCTTCTGCAGATGCATCACACGGTGGACTAAATAATGCATGAGCCTAGTTTAAAAGTTTAGGGGTTGTAGTAATACAGTAGTAGTTGTTTGTAAGGTAAAAGCTCCTTATAAGTAAAGACTAGAAGTTGAAAGAAAACTTGCAAATAATCAAAAACAGTATGACAGTTTCAGCTTGAAGCAGAACACTGGTCTCTACAGACAAAATGCTACTGAACTAAAATTGTTAGTTCGTTCTAGTTTTCATGATACACTACCAGGGTCAATTCTAAGAACCGAAGTTATTAATTTAAACCAGAAACGATAAAAATTGAGGCGCACATGGGGGCTCATACTCAGGACTACTCACTGTATACCAACTCTACCTCTTCACAACACAACTGATGGTCTCAAGAGGGCAAGAAATTCAAAAAATTAATTCTTGACAAGGCACAGCTGTTAACTGCAAACCATTCCAGGTGACGACCTCATAAAGCTGACTAAACTGAAAAAAATGTGCTTTTTTTTGTGCAGTAACTTGTATAAGGTGTAGTGATTAAATCATTTTTCATTGTACTCCTCCTTGCCTCAGATCAACATGATGTTAGCAAACCTGTACAGGAAAGCTGGACAGGAACGGTCTGCTGTGACGAGCTACAAAGAGGTCCTCAGACAGTGTCCCCTCGCCTTGGATGCAATCATTGGTATGCACGGTCACACAGACACTGTAATCCAACAAGCAACATTTCATCTGTCAGGATGCTTGTACCTGCAGTGCTCTTCTATATGCACGTTGCCTTTAAAAAATCTCCTTGAACTCGTCGTCTCAGTTACTCAGATATGTGTATTTTCTTGCAGGCCTTCTCTCTCTGTCAGTCAAAGGGGCTGAGGTGGCTTCCATGACTATGGATGCGATCCAGAGTATCCCCAACCTCGACTGGCTCTCTGTTTGGATCAAAGCGTATGCCTTCATACATGCAGGAGACAATCAAAGAGCTATTAACACCATTTGGTGAGCAGAGCATTAATGGCTTGCACGCAGTGACTGCATATTGGAAGATGTGTTTTGTGACTGTCTTGTTTCCTCCGTGAAATGCTGTCTCAGCTCACTGGAGAAGAAGTCTCTCTTGCGGGACAACGTGGACCTCCTGGTCAGCCTGGCAGATGTTTATTTCAGGGCAGGTGACACCAAAAATGCAATTCTCAAATTTGAACAAGCCCAGATGCTGGACCCTTACCTCATCAAGGGTGAGTTACAGGAGATGGTGGCTTTTTACATACTTTAACTCTTTGCAACAGATGCGAGGGCAGTCAAAGTTACAGATGTTTTTATAGTTAATGGCAGTTTTATTATCATACAGTCTCACAAGTCTAAGCAGCCTTTAAAAAAAAAAAAAAAAAAAAAAAAACTGGGGGGCGGGGGGTGGCGGCGGGGGGAAGGGGGGGTTTGGGGGGGCTATTGGATTTATACTC
>VOQJ01032881.1:4231-16832 GCA_015052665.1 Apistogramma diplotaenia | reverse complement strand
GACCGAGTTAATGTTAGATGTGTGCGTTAATGTCCACTTCACACTGGTGCACAGGGAGGGTAGTGTACTGGAGTCAGTCAGGGCCACAAGATGGCAGACACGTTAGTGTCGGTGCTGTAGATCCACAGCACCAGGGGCAGGGAGATGGCCACAAAGGGCCAGGAGATTCCCTCGGTGCATGCAGACAGAGAGCAGCCTTTGCCTCTCGGCTTCTCCAGTGGTTTACCAAAATCCAAGTAGTTCCTGGCCAAAAACTTTAGCAGCTCGTCCAGCAGGATGACGGGCATCGAGATCTTCAGCACCATCATCCACTGGGTGACATCCAGAGGGGTGATCTGGAAGATGACCTGGGAGGGAACATGGCAATAACGGTCATGGCTGCTTTTTAAGGAGACTTATGAGGATTATGACAGAATGGGTAACAGATAAAACTCTACAAATTATGTCTGCATGGCCATAAGAGTGTGTGGTGACAGTCTGACATTTAATCAGCATTTTTGCGAATGCAGTGCTTTTACACTCATGGATGTGTGTGCTACTAACTGCACAGTGGCACACTGGTTAACACTCCGCTTTTAATGACAGCACAAGTACCAGCAGGCTCCTTTTTTCCCCTCAGATGGTCCCTCTCTTGCACTTGCATTGCCTCAGCTCTGAGAGCTTCATCGTTGGGCATGCTGAAGCTGACGCCAAAGGCTCTAAACATTTTGGCCTGGAGTGCTTCACCACACTGATGTCCACTTCAGAGGATTCTGGAGGGGAAAAGCCCTCCATGTCCAGCCTCCCCCCTGTGGTAGCGGTGCCTTGTGAGTCTGTGTCACTCATTTTTCTCTTTAAATGTTACTGAGAAACAAATCCCAGCCTGCTCCCTCCCCATTTTTCAAAGCTATGCAGCGAGTCAAGTTAGCCTGAACTGGGAGTGAAGTTCCACTTTAAAGAAAGTTATTTAATTCTGAACACAACAGTGATGCGTTCTTTTTTTTTTGCCCATGCTCCCAACTTTCAAGGTCATTAATTTTTTTCTGGCTGACTAACCATAATAAACCCATATGGCCACTAGAGGGCAACAAAAACCACACAAAGCCAAAAACTCTGCAGCCAGTAATAAGCTTGCTGCAGACATTCATTTCGAGTTTTGTTTATGCCTTTAAGTCATCAGTGAATAGAGTTTTTTTTTTAAACTTACAGGCAAAGGTTCCACATAGAGGATGAGGAAGTGGAGCGACATAGAGAGACAGATGGCCCCTAGCAGCCAAATGTTCTCCCAGGGAGGCATCCGCAGCAGGGACTGGTTCTCTGACAGGCTGGACAGCAGAGAGATCACAGATGGTAATTTGGTTTTACAATCTATGATCTTGTCATTGCAAAAAAAAAGACTCATATTTACCTGTTCAGAGCGTTGCACATCTCAATGGTGACGAGCACAGACAGGGCCATGGTCATTGGGTAGGGTGATTCGAACACGTGGCAGTCCAAGCCGTCAAACTCTGGGTTGTCTGGGCCACACTGGAGGAAGTGGCTCTGTGAGGAGGAAGACGGAAGAGTGAGGAGGAGACAAGCAGCGGAGGGGAGCTGAAGGCTGCTCTCTCAGAGCGCCCTACTTACCAGCTGGTACAGAGTGACTTGTGGTCCATCATCAGAGATGGTGAACCACCAGGCAGCAGCTCCCACAGTAGCAGCACCCACATAGCCTGTAAGCAACGACAACATCCTCATATTACTCACAAACTGTTAAAAAAAACACACAGCTCTCATATCCTGCTCAATTTTAGCCAACCTCCAATGGCCAGGTATCTGAAGAAGAGCCAGCCAGAGATCAGGGGCTCCTTAGCATTGCGAGGAGGCTTCTCCATGATGTCCAGATCGGGGGGGTTGAAGCCAAGGGCGGTGGCAGGGAGGCCGTCTGTCACTAGGTTAACCCAGAGCAGCTGAACAGGGATCAGGGCCTCAGGAAAGCCCAGAGCCGCAGTGAGAAAGATGCTGTCAGGAAAAGTAACTCCAATTAAAAACTGTTAAAGACACACTGGAGGAAATTTGACTTTAAAATGATAAAAAAACAAAACAAAAAAACAAACCCAGTATGCCTGTGTGAATGGAAAGTTGTAACACAACAGAAGACTCACCAGACGACCTCACCCACATTTGAAGAGATCAGGTATCTGATGAACTGCTTCATGTTATTGTAAATAGCTCTGCCTTCTTCAACGGCGGCCACTATGGAAGAGAAGTTGTCATCAGCGAGGACCATCTCCGAGGCTGACTTGGCCACGGCAGTGCCAGAGCCCATAGCGATGCCGATCTCTGCCTTCTTCAGTGCAGGGGCATCATTCACCCCGTCACCTGTCTGTACACACAAACATTTCCCTCATAGCGAGTGGTACACTTTTCACCGTCCCTCAAATGCAACCAGAAATTGACTCAACACTTGAAAACCCAGACAGCTTCAATCAGCGTGAGAAACTGCAGAATCAGCTTTCAGCTTTCATACCATTGCAGTGATTTCGTCAAATCCCTGCAGGTACTCGACGATCTTGGACTTGTGCGAAGGCTCGACGCGTGCAAAGCAGCGTGCACAAGTCACAGCCTCCCTCTGGGCGTCAGGTGTGAGCTCATCAAACTCCCGTCCAGTGAAGGCCATGTGCCCAATGTCATCCTCCTCGGTCAGGATGCCAATGCGACGGCAGATAGCCACAGCTGTGCCCTTGTTGTCCCCGGTGATCATGATGACACGGATGCCAGCCTGGCGGCACAGCATGATAGAAGCAGCCACTTCCTGTCTGGGAGGGTCCAGCATGCCGACACAGCCGACAAAGGTCAAGTCAGACTGGACACAGAGAGACAAAGCTTCAGTTGAAAGTCTGCAACTGAAAAGAATATGCTGCAAATAGACTAAACAAACAAACATTCACCTCATACTCTGAGAATTTGGCAGTGTCAGACAGTATCATGTCCTCCATTTTGGGTGGGCTGTCTCGCGTGGCCAGAGCCAGGCACCTTAGGGTGTCACGACCTGTCCCGTACTCACGGATAACAGACATGATCTTTTCCTTGATGCCTTGGCTGAGGGGAACTTTGCTGTTGCCTACTCTGACATGAGTACATCTCTCAATGACGCCCTCTGGGGCTCCCTGTGAGGAAGACAAGAGACATAAAACATTCACGAATGACTGAAGACCGACACCAAATGCAGAGCTAAAGGCAGGTCAAGAGACATAAGGAGCCCTCTGCACACATTCCACTCAGTATACCTTCACAAACATTTTGCCCATGGAAGACCGGGACTTGTTAGGGCTGCAGTAGACAGACATGGACTTCCTGTCTCTGGAGAACTCCAGGGTGAACTCTTTCTTCATGAGCTGTTTGATCACCTGATCCGACAAACAAGACAGTGAGAAAAAGCTGCTGAGCGGGAACAGTGGAAATGTGCAGTGGGTGCAGGTGAGGGAGCTGATGTCACTCACCGAGTTGCAGGCGTTGGCTCTGTCAATCTTGGACAGGTTGTGAACTTCAGTGTCGAAGACGTTCATCTTCTCCACCAAACAGGTCAGTGCGGTCTCTGTGGCCTCGCCGACCTTCTCGTACACACCCTTCACCTGAGCCATCAAAACAGTCACACTCATGTCTTTCCCGTAAAATGGTTTTAAGTTTGCCCAAAGACTGTATATCAAAGGACGCAGTTATCAAAATAAACGTATTCCTCCTTCTTCACCTAAAATCAGTGCACCTCTTCCACTTCATTACCATAATTTTCCCAAACAGCAGATAATGATCTGCTTCTAGGAACAAGCTCTCGGTATCATTTGATCATGCTCATTTAACTGTAGGAAGACAAAATCATGATCAAGACTGAAATTTAAAGAACTGTGCAATCCTACCTGGAAGCTACATCTGTCTTTCATATACAGTCTATGAGCTTGCATAACAAGATCATTTCACTGAAATCCAAAAGTATAGAAAATATAACAGCAGAATAAACACTTAATTGTTTTTGTCCCAGAATTACAAATAAAGTAAGGAGCAGGGAGGGTGCAGACCTCGTTGAAGTCCAGTGAGGAATCGTTACACAGGGCACAGATGGTGGCCATTTCAACCAAGGCATCATACTGGGAGCATTTCACTGGTTTACCATCCTGGTACCTGAGGACAAGTACAGAACATCATGTCTCCATGTATTTTCAGGATCTGCCTGTTATGGAGAAGCTATACTCACACTTCACCCTCGGGTGCATAGGTAGAGCCTGTGATGGTGAACTCTGACAGAGAGCAGCTGTTCCCTTCAGCTTTGTTGATAATGAACATCTGGAAATCAAAGGAGTACGTGGAACATTAACAATTAAATACCTAGGAGACGTTAACAGCAAAGTAAGTCAAAATATTCAAAGTAAATTAATGCCCAGAGTCAAGATCCACAGATGTAAGGCAGTGACTGGTCTATTCCTCATCTATTGGAATCTAGGATTGGAATATATTCCACGTCAGATCTAAAAACGCAGTTTAGGAAATGGGGCAAATGAGGATCTTGATTTATTTGTGCTGGGAAATAAATCAAGATACTGCCGGAGTTGAGGAGATACTCAAGAGAAAATCTTAATATGGATGCTTCCATGTGCCAGACAAGAAACATTAGGAGGCTCGGAAAGTAATAATGAAATCAATATATTATACAAAAATATAACAATTTACAATGAGGAGAAAATGAATGTTTTTGGGACCTGAAAAAGGATTCTGAGTCAGGAACCAGGTAAGTTTTCATATTCTAGTAAGTCAGATCATTATCGTTTTCCTACCCAGAAACGACAGGAGGACAGTTCAGAGAACGGAAAATTAAAAAAACATTCCAAACTTATCAGGGGACTTCGAAGAAGTGAGGAAACGACACTGATATACTGAAGCACTACTGAAAAAAAATGGAAGCACAGTGTAGAACAACATTCATCCAAGAACTAAAAGACATTTGGTCAGAAAGTCTTGATTTGTTTCTTTATTTATTACACCTCATATTAAAAGTAAACAATTCCCTGTCAGAGCAGAAAAAAAGGACTTTCTCTGAGAGGGGCAGGCTGGGTGGCCCACTGCCTAATGTGAGAAAAGACTGTTTAGTTTCTCTATCATAAGTAAACAGATGAAGCTGCCAGGGAGCCTGACTAAAGAGAGAAGCTGTGCCCAAAAGGAAGAAGCTGGAGTGCCAGGCCTACTCCCGCAGGAAGCTTTGATCATTTTGTTCACTCACACACAAACACAGATGCACAAAGCCACACAGTATACACACAAACAGGGCTAGTCAGAGGCTGCTTATATCAGAAAATGGATGAAGACAATCTGTAGGCTTTCCTGCAACCACTGACCAAACATGAAATCCTGGCACTGCCCTGCTACTGTGTACTTAGAGCAATTATTTCATTATTTCACTAACCAGCTGAAGAACGTGCAATCACAAACTAGTCTAAACGTGGCATAAATGTGCATCGTGTTTTTGCACATGTTGCCATTATTTTATTTTAAAAAATGTTGGAGGCAAATTTATCTGTAATAACTGCTTCAAATAAATGAGAAGTTAATTTTTTATCAGTAACCGTGAGTGTAATGAGCATGCCTCTTTAAAGGTTTCTGTTTGCATGTCGCACCTCTCCATGAATTACAGTAAATCAATACAGTATCTGCTGAATCGCGAGGCTCTTTAATCATAGCCAGTTCAATGTGCAGCCTTAACAACAGGGACTGCAACAACTGACAGAAACTGTAAATGAATGCCACCCGGCAGTGCCGAAGTTCTGAGATGGCACTGAACAGACAACTAAAGGGGATTAAAGTTTAATAAATGCTGAAATGTCCTCTTTATGTGGGGCCAAGTAGCACAGAGGTGCCACTCAGAGGGAAAGAGAGCGAGAGAGGAAAAAGAAACTACAAGCTAGCTGCTTTGCAGCTTGGTGACGCAAGGTCAGTTATGCAACAGCAGTAGTGTAAGTCATCCAACTGCTCAATGCAGATTAGAGGAGGGGAAGAAAGTTGCCTTCTTATTAAATAACCTTCGACTTCCTCTGCTGGCACAGAGAGCATTAGCATTTTATTGACAAATGAAAGAGATATAAGCAGTTATCATTTCTCTAACTGCCGTCACCTTATTCAAACAACGGGTGGAGACAACAAAACGCTGACAAACAACCTGCTCGGTAATCAGTAACGCACCAACACTCTGTGTGTGTGTGTGTGTGTGTGTGTGTGAGAAACTCACTCTGCAAACAGACATCTGGTTGGTTGTCAGGGTGCCGGTTTTGTCAGAGCAGATGACAGAGGTGCAGCCCAGAGTCTCCACAGAGGGCAGGCTGCGGACAATAGCGTTCTTTTTGGCCATGCGGCGAGTCCCCAGGGCCAGACAGGTGGTGATGACAGCAGGAAGACCTTCAGGGATGGCAGCCACAGCCAGCGCCACGGCAATCTTGAAATAGTAGACGGCTCCACGGATCCAGGAGCCTCCGTGGACGGGGTCGTTGAAGTGTCCGATGTTGATGATCCACACGGCGATGCAGATAATGGAAATGACCTTGGATAGTTGCTCGCCAAATTCATCCAACTTCTGCTGCAGGGGTGTCTTCTCCTGCTCCGTGGCTGCCATCTCATCACGGATCTTACCAATTTCCGTGTTAACACCGGTGGCCACAACCACACCTATGGCCTTCCCAGCAGCAATATTGGTACCCTGAATGAACAAGTCATATGCATGTTGGCTAAAGTGCACCTGATATCATCTCACATATCCTAAAATAACAGAAGCTTGTTTTTCCAGGAAGTTTACAGAAACTAAACACACAAGAAATGAGACATCAACAGGATGTGTGATAACTTGTGCAGCCTGTGGCTTACAGAGAAGAGCATGTTCTTCTTGTCTTGATTGACAGCCCGAGGGTCAGGCACCGGGTCGGTGTGTTTGATGACAGAGACAGATTCACCTACGAGGACGACACAGCGTTAAATCGGTTTGCATTCTTCTGTAGATGATTTAAGGAAGAAAGCTTAGCCAGTCATCTCCACAGACAAATCTGCAGTGTTACTTATTCATCTTTCAGTGATGATTCACATGAATGTTTCAGAAGAAAAAGGTGCTAAGTGGGAAGAGTGTCATAGTAGACCTCTGGGCTCATTCTGTTCATCAGTTACTCAAAGTGGCCGAGATGAATTTTCACTTTACCAAATGAGTGATCATTTGCTCAGACAAACTCAGTGACTTCTGCTCAACTTAATGGGCTGCACAGTGATATTTGGGTTTTTTTTGTGTGTAACAATAATGAAATACATGTCACTGAGTAAGCTTTAGACCTATGTGGCCTTCTACCTATCCATCCATTACTGAATGAGTATTCAAATAATGAAAATATGAATCCTGAAATGCTAAATGACATGAAAGAATTTGATGTCTGCCATCAGCAAAAATGTCTTACCAGTCAGGATGGACTGATCTACCCTGAGGGTTGTGGATTTGATTGAACATATGCGGATGTCAGCAGGCACCTTGTCACCAACTACAAAGGAAACAAAACACTGGGTAAGAAAAAAAAATACACATACGATCAAGAGCATGAACAAACATGGAAAATGAATAAAAATAAAATTCTCACAACGCATCTGCCGATAAATAAGATTAAAGGACCTGGAGAATAAGCAGAGATCTAGGTGTAAAAGGGACAAGGCTGAGAGGTGGCACCTTTGTGGCGTTATGAGGAGCTGCATTAAAATTAGACACTTCTCTCTAGATGAAATCATGTCATGGGCTCACGAAGACCTCAAAAAAAACCCTGTTAGTGAAGACAGTGTTGCTGCATCCACAAATACAAGTAAAAACTAACATGCAAGTGAAAGAGCATATGCAAACAAGCTTCAGAAATGCTGCCACTTTGTTTGGGTCTGAGCTCATTTAAGACAGACTGAGGCAAAGTTCAAAGCCAAATTTTAAATGATATACACAAAGCATTGGCACTACATTCAATAGGAGTGGGGGGAATCTTTTTTTTTTTAATTTCAACACTCAGGTTATAAGTTGGCATCTGTGACAGGAAGGGGTGACTTAGCGCACAAAGCCTGGATAACCTGTGCATTGGTGAAGGCACCACTGGAGCTGCGATTAAGACAATGTCTTTTTCAGTGAAGCTTATTTCAGCAAGACGGCTATAAACCCAACTTTGCGTGTATTTCAACAGCATAGCTCAGCAGAATATTGTTTGCCTGATACAAAAATGTTCACGTGTAGGGGCTCGTGCCTTCTTCAGGGCATAGCATAATAGCTGAGGAAGGCAGGAATAAATTCTTGGGTAATGAGTCTGTCTAGCAAAAGCTGAAACTTCACTAAAGCCCACCTTCAAAGAGGTTCCAGGGTAGACATTAAAGGCTAATGATTCAGAATGTAAGTGTAATATTTCAGTCACATATGCGACCATAAAACAAAAGCAATAACGAAAATGGAGGAAGGCCATTCCATAACCCTCCACCCATGCATTCCTGGTACAGTGCTGTTTGTGGGTGGGTGTACTGGTCAAATTAAAATTTCACAGATGAGATGTTTATTTTCTACAGGCAGCAACTCGGCTTAAAAGTAAACTAAACTTATGAACCACAGCTCACTACAATGTGAGCTGTTATGCCTCACAGCAGCAAAGCAGCGCTGCCATCGGTGTAGGAATGAGAAGGAGAACCAAAGACAGAAGGAAATGAAGGACTTGTGAGCCATAAAAGGCTGGTCTCAAAGGAAATGACCAATTTGGGTACATCAGAACTGCAGTGACCCAATTCAGCCTCCTAATTGTACATAAAGGCGATGGAAACTGGGGAAATGGCTCAGGCTATGGCACAGTTCCATGGGCACAGACTACTTATACAGGCCTACTTAGTTAAAAATGTAAATTGTGTCAGATTGTTACAAAAGACTCCATGAATACAATATAGCAAGGATCCAGGAAACCACACAAGGCTGCCAAATATCTAAGAATCTAACAAAACATCTAAAACAAGGCTGAAGTGGAAACTGTTGCACAGGAACAACCCCCCCAAAACAAAATGATTTTATCAAATGTACCGGTGTCCAGACCCAGAATGAAGGAGACAGGTATTGTATGGCTAAACCAGCCATGGCCTTGAAGGAAGAGAGGGGAAAATAGCAACGATGCATGCAGCCAAAAAAGGAAAAAGAATTTCAACCTGTTTCCTAATCTGCTGATCTGGTTTAAATGTGGCCCTGTGATGGCAAACATTTCCTCATAACTGCCCCAGGAAGAGTCAAAAGATGAAGACAGGACCAGCTCCTCTACATCACCTTGGATTTTCTTACAGACGGTTGGAAAACAAGTCATCGTGAACATATTTTATGAGTGCATTTACACAATCTCTAATCTAATGCAGGCCCTTGTTCAGGTTATGTGCATTTCAGCCCTCCTGCTCTGTCAAGGTTGATTTCTCACTAGGAGGCACGACCCCGTGTGAAGTTGGATGATCATCAACTCGTTTGAGTGCCAGAAACTCTCATCTGTCAGCAGGCACTGGCCAATCAAGGCAGACAATGACAGCATTTCTGAGAAGACAAATGTTGAGCTCAGTTGCATCTTTAAACTATCTGAATGTGGAAACAGCAGTTCAATGGAAGATTAGCTTCTGGGAAGGTCACACAACCCGAATCAGACAGCCTGACACGGGCTTAAAGTAACTTCTTGTTGCTAACTAAAGGGGAACCTGCACAAGGCAGTTAAACTGTGAGGTTGAAAAAGCCACCAACAATGCTAATGACATATTGGGCTGGACCATCCAGCGACCAGTTGTCAGCTACAAATCGATAAGCAACACACTTTACATGCAGAAGAGCTTAAGGCTGCCCTTTGAGTACAGTATCTCAACTACAAAGCTGTAAATGCTTTACTTGAATTATAAAGATAAAATAATTTCATTTGAATCAAAGGCATAAATGAGATTAAAAGGATTACCCACAGCCAAGCCACAGAAACACAGAACTTAAACGTACAATGACATCTTTTATGATTGTGTAACACTTTCTGTGTCAAGTCACTACTTTTGAAGAAATACAACTTCCTCTGCAGTGCTCGGCCAAGAATCTAGGAGCTAGAGGAATAGGCTGCTAACAACGGTTCTTGCTGATGTTCTCATACAAAGTAGCCAATGCTCTGTGTCACTGAGACACTGAAACTGTCTTGAGGCTGTGTTACACTGCAGGCCCGCTCTGATGAAATGGCTATATATCATGTGTCCGCTTGTGTCAACATCCTACTCCGTAGCAGCACGAGCATTTCCAGAGGCATGACCGTGTCTTCACCTCGGAGCTTGCCAACGGCTTAAACAGTCCACAAATTTTAAGGTGACAAAAGCTCAGACCTGGTGAGACATCGCACCCAATATGATCCCAGAGGTGCCTTCCAAACAGAAAAGGCAAAGCGTTGACTGAATTGAAAGTACCAGCTCTGACTGGCACTTGCACCTGCTGTGCATTCAGGGACAGCGAGTAGTTCGGCCAGCCAGGCTTCCTTGGGGCCGGCCAAGAGGCTACATGTGCTGATGGCAGCTGAACAAAAGGCTGAGCTCCTGTCATGCAGAGTGGGCCATTTCAGAAGAGTCAGCAGGCAAAGCTTATTGCAGCTTTCCAACACAACACATTTCTGACTGACTAGCTCACCAGCTGCATATACATGTGTACAAATGCACAACTACGTTATCCAAATTGATCTGGTATTAACAAATGCTTTATAACATAAACCTTTCACTGGGTTTAAAAATCTGCTACTCTGTTTGTGACCAATAAGCATTCAATGGAAGGAGTCCAAAGAGAGGAAATGAAATTGACTTGTCTGATCTTGTTTCGGCAAATTTGTAGTTTACTTTTTGGAAGTAAAATTTGGTGTATAAATGTAGGTGAACCTTTAGTGCAAGTGTCTCATTTCCAGAGTCGTGGGTGAGAGTCATTATCTTATTTCTAATGAGCGAATCAGAGCTGAGTAACATTCAGTTAGCTGCTGGCTGGTGGGAGAGATAAATCAACAGAATTCAAGATGTGACATTTTTTTCCAACTTCCTGCTTCCATGTTGTCACGGATGCAAACACATGTCACATTTTGACCCCAGTTATGCAAGCACCATCGCCACACCGTCTCCCTGGGATCTCTGCTTCTTTTAGTCTGGTATGAATGTTAAGCAGCAGGAGCTGGCTGGGGCTCTTCACAGAATCCAAGTGTTTCTCCTGCCATAGAAACAAATCTTATCCCAGGACCAGGGGCACTGAAATTCAAGAGTTATCCAAAATTATCCATGGGCTTAGAAGAGGATGTCATAAATTATGTGTTTGGCAAGGCAAATTTAAATAGGGATTGTGAACATTATCAAATCATGCACTGATCTAATAGGTCCAACCAGAACATTAATATTTTACAGCAGTAGTTACCATGGCCTACAAATATACTTGAGATCTGAATTTTGAACTTCTGACTTAACTGCTGTTTTCGGTATTTCACAGAGAACAATGAATTCAACATCTAGAACCAGACTGCAGTATGCTAGCGTCCCAAGCATTTAATAGATGCTGCATATTTAGCCCTGCAGACATATAATAAAATGTAACTGCCAAAAGACCAAACTAAATTCCTTCCTCATCTGAAAGTCAGACCTAATGACAGAGTCACAAACATGTTACTGTTTTGCCTCCTAGAGTCCGCACACCAGCTAAAGCTCCTTGATGACTTTTAATACAATATCATGAAGGGTACTTGTGCCTGAAACATTACATACATTGTGTTTTTGTATTTATTTTATAAAGTTATATTTTATTCCTTATCATCTTTTATCCTTTTTAAAATGACTATCTAGTTAATTTACTTGTGTGGTTTATAGCTTAAACTTCCCCCCCATTTATGACTTTGTTAATCTAATCCCCCCATCAATCCCAAAACACTTGATTCTGCTTGTTCTATCATAAAAAGGTTGGTCAGTCACCAGTGAAGCTGAGCTGCACTAACAGATTCCCAGCAGTGAGTGCAGCACAACTTAAGGTTAACAAGACTGATTATTACCACCACACTTTTAGGGAGTTTTGTTACACTCATTTATTTAGACCCTTACATGCATACTTGTATCAACTCAAGCTCAGCCAGTGCCTGCTGATTTCACTCCAGTGTTTGGTTTAAATGAAAATCTCCGTGGCCCTCCTTCGGGACTACAGCTGAGGTTGCTAAAGTCTGCTTCTCCTGCTGGCAAGATGAAACCACTTCTCTCAACCTTGCTGAAAAGTCAGAAGCCTCTGCCAAAAGACAGTCCCTCTGTGACATCGGACACTTGCCAGACCACATTAAATGCCACATACTATCCCTGGTGTCTGGAATCTTAGCGGAGGGTGCCGCTGCCATGGGTAGGGTTGCTGTGCATTGAGCATGATTGGGTGGGATGGTTATTCACAAAGCGCTTCCCTATAAGGTCATCTCTCTCTAGCACAATAGGAGCAGATGAGAGATCCGAGATCCTCCCCCCGCACGCCCCCCCCCCCCCCCCCCCCCCCCCCCAAACCCCCCCCCCCTCCCCCCCCCCACCCCCCCCCCACCAAAAAAACAAACAAAACACACCC
>VOQJ01032879.1:30243-41906 GCA_015052665.1 Apistogramma diplotaenia | reverse complement strand
AGCATCGGCCCACCTGTACCCAGCTGCATGCAGAGAAATGCAATTCCCCTGCTGGTCACTAATGGTACCGCCCAGCTGGAGTGGAAGCAAATGGCCTGGACCCAACCATGCATGATGGGAGTGAAGCAGGGGAGGAGGACACTGGTCAGAAAGCAGTAGAGAGAGATGGAGAGAGAGAAAGCTGTGAAAAGAACGGTTGTAGGGAGAATAGCTGCGGTTCGTGAGTTTTACTTCATCAAAGTCACCGGGACAAAAAGGAAATCTACACAGGATGGAGGGAGAGCGAGTGGGGGAGGATTCACACCAGTGTTTAAAATGTCGCCTTTAACTGCCATCCCTTCACAGCGGCGATTATCTCCTCGATCTCCTCTCCTTACATTCCCCTCTACCTCAGTTTTCCTCCCGCTAGCCGTTTTATGCCCCTCTTTATCCTTTCATCTCCCCCTTTAACCTTTCACCCCTGTTCACGCTCCCCTCTCTTCTGTTAGGTGTCCACTATCCCAGGAAAGGAGCTCCAGTGATACAGTGCCCTCTGTCTGCAGTTGGTGTTACTGCAGCATCTCCTTTTTAAAACTTCAGCCTCCGGAAACCAAAGAAAGTGCTTTGACGAGGAACGTTTGAGTGCTGTAGTTGTATAAACAGCGTTATGATTTATGGCAGCTGTGGCCTGTAAAGCCACATAAAAAACAATTAGAAAGAGATAAGTGACATATAGCCCCATAAAATTGTGATAAAATTCAGATGTTATGTACATGAAGGCAACTTATGACAGTGTGAAATGTGATGAATGACTGTAGAAAAAGGTTGCTTCATACAAATGCTTCCCCCCCCCCTTCTTTTGAGACAAGGTCCTGCTGTCAGTGCCCCCCCCCGACAACACAGATCCCTGAACGTTTATTGAACGTGATGACAAACCCAATTCTGATCTCAATTCAGGCGGCGTGCGCGCCTGACAGACGATGCAG
This sequence comes from Apistogramma diplotaenia, assembly GCA_015052665.1. Taxonomy (NCBI): domain Eukaryota; kingdom Metazoa; phylum Chordata; class Actinopteri; order Cichliformes; family Cichlidae; genus Apistogramma; species Apistogramma diplotaenia. The sequence goes on along the minus strand of VOQJ01032879.1, from coordinate 40,941 downwards.
CAGCTCAGTGGTGGCAGACGCTGATGTGAAATATATGCTGCTGCATGTGTTAAAATATGCAGGGTGAAATTTCAGAAGCTGTGGTTCTACAGGGCTACGCGTTTTAATCCTCGATGCCCAAAGATTAGCAGGGTGTAAAAGCTTTCTGAGCTGCTGCCCAAAACAGCCGTGGTCAACAGCTTCATGAAATGTATTAATGCACTGCAACGTATAGTGCCTAAATTGTCTTTTTAACAAAGCTTTCGCAGAGATTGCTTTGTCTCGATTTAATTTAAAGGATAATGCAAAACCTTCTCTTTTTTCCCCCACTAACAATCTCATTAAAGAAGTGGATTGAACACAGACAGTTTCTTAATTTTAGGATTGTGAAATGATGTTGATGCACAATTTATTTAATTAACTGCAGTCCCTGGCCACAGTCGATGTTCAGTGTGAAAGTATAAAGCCACCCGGAGTCATAAAACCAGAGAGAAAATGGACAAACACAGGTGAAACGGTCTCCTCGTTATCCAAAAAGCTCATTTGGCAAAGAGTCAGTGTCCTCTTTTTACATCGCAGTGCAGTGCAGTGCTCTGCTCCTCTCTGTCTGCTCTACGCAACCTCAGCAACAATCACTTCCTAATAAATCACTTCAGCCAATCACTGATGGATGTGCTCTGAAAAACAAAAAATTGCACGCATATATGTGTGTAAATCAATGTCGTCTGCTCACTCTGTGATTTATTTATTTGTTTATTTATCCCCCCTCCCCTCCACACAATTGACTAATGTTTTCTTGATCATCCTGCACACACACACACACACACACACACACACACTGCAGGCAAGAGTGTGGGATAAACAGAAGGAGGATGCTCAGTTGAGAGAAACTGGAAAAAGGAAAGGAATTCTTAAAGAATAAGGCGGAAAGGAGGAAAAACAAGGATTCACAGCTACGTGACTTTAGATGAGAGCCAGAACGTTTTCTTTTTTCTTTTCTTTTTGCCGTCAGAAACAAGATAGTGGGAATAGATTTTGATTTAATCCCCCACTCGCCCTCTTCCCCTGAGTGTGTGTGGGTGTGCTGACAGATTTGGTATTGCCTCAGTTCAGAGACTGGCTACAGGAAAACACACTCAGTAATTATCTAGAAAGAGCACCTGGGCACCGGGAATCTCATTATATTGTAACCACTCCTCCAACACACACACACGCACACACAATCGCTCACAAAAAATACACAACAGACAAGAGTGAAAAGACAAAGACAAAAAAAGAGAATGATTTTTGCATAAAACAGAAAAGCAAAAGAGAAGATGAAAAATAGCAAGAATTCAAAAACACCTAAACTACACACGAGGAGAGTGAGGAGCCTTTCTAGTTGTGAGAGCTTGAAACTCACTGTTGTGAGACTTTGTGGATCATAGGCGGGCGTTCTATTATGCGGTAAGACTCACAAACAAGTGGAACCCACGGATGTTGAAGGGGATCATTTGAATTCATCTGTTGCAATTTCTCTAGCTGGCTTTCTTTATTCCATGCGGTCTTATGCATTCATAAAATTCAGCAAAGCACAAAGAAAACAGCAGTGACTGCAAAGTGATCAAAATCCATGATGGATAAAACACAGTGCTGCAATTATTAAGTCATATAAAACCCTGTGTTCTAACTCATGTTTTTATTCTCTTCATGTTTCCTTTGATGTGTTGTAGTAGCACATCTTGACCAGTAAGAGGCAGCGTTTTCTCTTATCTGACTGACGTTACCGTCACTCTTTCTCTTCAATCTGGACTTGAGTTTTCCTCTGCCCTTTCTATCATCCCGCGTGCGATCGCGATCGCGATCGCGCACACACACACACACACACACACACACACACACACACACTCTCTCTCTCTCTCTCTCACACACAGAGAAACAGAAACAGTCGCTTTTCTGAAAATGTTTTGCATTTGCAATAAACCAGCTCATATTGGTCAAACAGGAGTCCAGTTGGGTATGTGTGTGTTTGATTCTGTCATTGCTGCGTTGTGACAGGCTGACAGCACCAGAGTGAGACGACCAAGAGGGGTCAACAAACAAGCAAAGCAGTAGACGCACACGCACGAATACTGTCGTCATCTAAGTTTAACGCACATCAGTTAGTGCGACAGAACAAAGGGCCATCAAACTTCAGGTGTCTTCTATGGAGTTTATTAAACAACATGCCGAAGTTTTATCATACTCTGGTGAAAGCGCACTAGTGCGCGCGTGGGTGCGCCCACACACACACATACACACGCAGCCCGGCTAGCTCAGTCGGTAGAGCATGAGACTCTTAATCTCAGGGTCGTGGGTTCGAGCCCCACGTTGGGCGCAGCTGTTTTAGGACAGAACTTAAAGTAACCCTCTGCATGCCCTCCTTTATTGTCCTTCAGAATCGTCATCCTTTGCCCAATTAATCCACTGTCCCATCTATATCACTACGCTCTTGTAAACCTCCCCTTTCACTTACTTTCCATCTGTCATAAATCACCCCTGACACTCGTCTCCACTTGCTCCACCCTGCCTGCACTCTCGTCTTCACCTCTATTGTGCTCTGGATGGTTGCTACTCTGTGATAGTGCTCTCTCTCATCCCTTGTTGCTTCTTTCAGAGATGAACAACAGTCATAACCATGTCGTTCTGTAATCTTGGAAGATTTTTTGTTTTGCCATAAATAAAATAAAGTCAGACAAAATAAATGGTTCTGCATGGAAACAAAATGGTTCAGTATCTTGCCCAAGGATACTTTGGCACACAGCCTGGAGCAGCCAGGAATCAAACCGCCAACCTTCCAACGGGTAGGTGAGGTGCTCTACCTTTTGAGCCACGGGTCAGGTGAATCAAACTTCTACATCTTGCTGTAAAAAAAAGTGCCATCATCATAATCATCAAGCCCTTGCTGTTGTGTCCACTGCACACTCACTCTTGAGTAAGTATTGCCAACAAGAGCACTGATGTATTACTGTACAAGACTGTCATGATCCAAGAGACAAAGCAGCACTAACTGCGATGCTCTGTGAGCTGCTGTTGTCCTGAACAAACTTTGCTTTTCCCCAATTATGAGCCCTTTTTATAAGCAGAAGTTAATACAAATCAAGAGGTGAAATAGTTCAAACATCTACTATCCTATCAGTGTCCAAACATGCTGACAGCATCACTACAGGATACGACAGATACAGGAAAGACATTTGGACATGGGACATTAAACTTTAAATACGACATGATCAGCACTACTAAGTGAACTAGTGTTCACTTCTAGCTGCTTCACATTTAAAATATTCACAGTCGAACCTCACTGAGATCTGTTCAAGAGAGAAAAAAAGGACCAGTCATATGGTATAACAATAAATATTTAACATATAGCCATGAGGCTGTGAGGGATACATGCTGTTTTTACAGCATCCTGATATATTCTTAATTAAACATTGGATTAGGATTGCATAGAAAGGAATCACTACCCCATGAGTGTGACAGACTTGCTCTTCGTGCTCCATTTTTTGACGAAAGAAATAAAGGAGACCGTCATTGGGATTCCAGCTGCATAAAAAATACCAGTTTATCACCATTCAGCCAAGAAAAGCACTGAAGTATGATTGTTGGTCAGTAGCTCCTAATCTACTTTAGTGATGCTCTGTCCTAAAATGAAATTTAGTGACTCAATATTACAGATTAAAGTGTTAAAATGAGACATGAAGAGACAAAAGAAAAGTGAAGGAAGTCAGAAAGTGGAACAGAGTTAAATCGTAATGAGAACAGATGCACTGTAGTGAGCATGTGCTGAATAAAATTCTGTGTGTGTGTGTGTGCGCGCGTGTGTGTCACTGGCTTTCAGCCCCAGTGCAGGTGTGCTGATGATAGTTTTATCAGTGGAGGCTACTGTGAGGAAAAGAAAAGCAGAGCTGGAGAGGAGAGGGCAAAGGCTGTGTAATGATGTTTGTGTTTAGAGTCACTGTGCTGTAAAGCAGTTTTATTTCAATAAAGTTTCTCAGCTGTGGGAATGCAGGTCCCTGTGGGGTGACATGTTCCACACTGAGGGCGAGGTAATGTTTCTGACACAGATGTCCTGATATATTTTCCAATAAACTAACACATAAACTTCAGTTACAGAGAACTGTAAAGTACACAGTTAAACTTTTGTACATTTAAAGTGTACATAAAAATCTGGAGGAATATGAGTGAATTTAAATTTAAGATAAAGAAGACAACTTCTAAGCTCCTGTCTCCAGCACAGCAACCACTCGTGACAACTATATGACGGCATTAAATACCCTCAACGTGCAATGCAGACTTAGTGTATTAAAGAACACAAGAGTTACATCTGCATAAAACACTGTGAATATTTATGGACAAAAGCAGCCGGCATTACACCTGCAGAAGCTGCTCGGCCTTGGAAACCGACACTGTGAAGCTCCTGGACTGACTCAAGTGTCTGTAAGAGGAACAGCAGTTTGTGCCACATCTGAGTAACTTTCATTTTCAGCCTCTAATCTATAATCAGAGGCAACTTCTACTATCATACAGTGCACTGTAGGTAAATCTATGGTCAGGAGAGACACTTTTCCTCTTCCTTTAGTCACGACACAGCAGCTGCAGTTTCTCTGGTGTCATGTTGTGTGTCTTGCGGCGGCACGGTCTGCGTCTCTCCCTTGTACCAGCCACCGGATTTATAAAATGGTTTCAAGCCCTATCAAATGCCCAATAAACCACTTTTACTATTAGTATAGGACACAGCAAGCACACAGCTGGTGACCACTGCTACCACTGACCATACACATCTGCAAACACTGACACACTAAAGCTGGCCTGCTCACACACGTACAGGCACACAGACAAGCATTAGCAGTCACATACTTGCTGGTCAGACACATTTTGAGGGCTGCTGGAGTCAGGACCTGAGCCAAACTCTAACCCCATGTCACTCCACCCTGTTGCCCCTGATGACATCATTGCATAGCCCTGAACCGCCGACTCAGAAGGGCATAAAATACACGCGCGCGCGTGTGTGTGTGCGTCCCACTCCCCACCCAAGAAAACTATAGTATTATTAAGTCATTTTTACAAGCTGGATGTAGAAGATGATTTAAAAATTGTCAATTTTTTTGTCTACTTTTATAGTCTTTTCTCTTGTGGTCATTTTTTTAGGACAAAAGATGGATGCAGAAGATGGATGTTTGTGAGGTCAAACATTTGACTGCCCAGTGCTGTCTTAGAGCCTCGAGCCGAGTGTTTTCACCATCACCATTCCTGTACAGTATGACCTGTGACCAGTGCCCGAGGCCATGAAGACATCCAGAAAGTGTTCACTGCGCGTCACAGATAAAGGGAGCCAATGGCTGTTTCCCCATAGACTTCTACACAACAGGAAGTCTGCTTGCAAGTACAATGGCCGCCCCTGGTGGCCATTAAGCAGAATACAGGCTTTACTTTTCAGACCTGGAAGTTACTCGTCTTTTACGCCTTATATAAAGCGCACTTCCTCATGTTAATTTGCACCATAAGAAGATGGTGCATGATCAAGGAATATCATATTACAGATTTATTACACATCTTAACTGTGCCACAGTGTGGCTAGCTCAATCAGCAGAGCATGAACATCTTACTCTCAGGGGTGTGGCTTCGAGCGCAATCTTGGGCGGGATGTTTTTAGGAAAGCATTTATGGGAATTAAATATGAGTAAACGCAATAAGGATTGAATATCGTGTTAATTTCACATATCTCTCCAGCATAACAGAACAGTTAGACGGTCAATAAAATGCATAATAGTCTGGAGTTTCTGTGACCTCAAATAACATAAAGCACCATAAGAAGACTGTCATCGTGAATAGAATAGAATAGAATGCCTTTATTGTCATTATACAGCTGTACAATGAGACATACAGTTTAACTGAACTGATCCTGTCTTTAAAGTTTATTTATCATCGTCATCAATGGATGCCGCCAAAGAATCAAAAATATATGAGTGGAGGAGGGTCACGGTGGGAAGAATTCCAAAGATTTGACCCAGCCAATCAGAGACAAGTGTTTAAAATGCTAGCTCTTCAACTTGAGAGCTGAAGGGGCCATCCTCTTCAGATTGACCACCATCATAGTGTGTGTGTGTGTGTGTGTGTGTGTGTGTGTGTGTGTGTGTGTGTGTGTGTGTGTGTTAGTCCAACTTAGTCATTAGTGCTCTTGGAAGGCTGAAATACACACGTGTTATGCACTCACACAACACAGAAAGTGTTGAGGTCTCGTTTGCAGACAAAGTCATCAAAAAATCCAATCCATTCAAAAACTTCATTTAAGTTTGATTATTTTCACTTTAGAATTTGTGAAGCTCCCCATGTTTAAACTGTCACTTTCATTTAATCACTAAATATTCCCAATTCCTATTCCTAATTTCCAAACCTGCTGTGTCTGAACATATGGGACACACACACACAGACCTCACAATGCTTTCTTGAATGACCTTGAGGACCCATTTGTGCTTGCAGACAAGCCATCTTCTCAAATGTCTAGTGTGGAGACAAATACACACCCTCACTTACTCCCCTTCCCTAATTACCGAGTCCCAAGGGACGAGACACTCAAGAGGCGCTTCAGCTAAAGAAAAGGTCTTTCTCACCAGTTAGAGGGCAGACAGGCAGAGAGAGGGGAAAACGAATGAGAAGATGTTCAGAATACAGATTTGATGGCCGCCCATTTATTAATTGCTTAACAGTTTTCACATGTTATTGCTGCAATAATCTGGCCAGTCTAAAGTCTGGTTAACTGCTCGTCACCTTTGCAAACCCAAATCAGGGAAACCGTGAACCCAGGTTACAAGAAGTAGATGTAGAATAGATGGGAAAGAGCTCAGATGAAGCACATGAAAAATAATGTCATGATTGAGAGAGTGAGGGGGGGGGTGGAAGAGAAAGAACAGAAGTTGACTCAGACGTGAGGGCGGAGGAAGAGAGATTATCTCTCTCTAATGGCTAACTTGTTGACAGCAACACTTTTCAGCACCCCTATCTACACATCTAATGTTACTATCTACCCCAGCACACACACACACACACACACACACACACACCCTCTCATCTTGCAGGATTTATCAGGCCCGCTGGCAGCTCGGTCCACATTTCATGTGGGTTTCAGATTTTAAAACCATGAGAAACACAAAGTGAGCCGGAGACGTCACTGCCAGAGACGACCTCGACATTCTCTCAGCTCCTCTGCAGCCATAACATGCTGAAAAATTAAGCCGATCCGAGGCTGCTTTCAGAGGCACACAAGGAAAAACTATCTTCTGCCAGGTCACCTACTTACAAACATGAAAATGTCTCACTTATTCAACAATACCAAGCTGCAGTTGTCACCAGTTAATTCAATGTGTTTTTATAAATGATATTAAATCTACTTTTGGCTGCTGCCTTATTCATGAGGGGTCGCCGCAGCGGGCTGCTGTATTTGATTTGGCAGATTTTTGTTACTGGATGTCCTTCCTGAAGCAACCCCATAGGTGGACATTTGAATTTATCCTTACTTTAAAAAAGTGTCCCAATTGATTCTGCTGAAATGTGACTTTTCTTCCTGTTTTGTCTGCACAGAAAAAGACACATCTGTCTCAGTAACACAGCTAGACTAAACAGCTAATGTTTAAGGGGGTTTTCGTGACAGAACACTGAACAGCTTTGGAAGTTATCTATGCATTTGGGATAAACGTGTGTGCAAAACCAAGTGCTATGCAATAAGGTTAACCCAGACCCAATTTTACCCATCCATCCACTTATCCATTTGAGGGTCGCAGGGGGTTGGAGCCTATCCCAGCTGCCATGGGGCAAGAGGCAGGGTACACCCTGGACAGTCTCCAGACTCAGTTCCATATGTTTAAATAGTTTAAGGGATCTTGGAAAGTTTGCAGTTCCTAGTGGTTAACAGTCACCATAAAAACCTAAAAGGTCACAGATGAGTGAATTAGATACCTGGTTCAATAATGAACCACACACACTGTAACACACAACAACAACAAAGCACTTTTTATTCATCCTAGAAAATATTTAAAGAATTACATTTCGCTTTTAAAAATAATGCCATTTCTGTGACACTTTGCCCTCAAAGGCTGGAACTCCGCTACGGTTTCTTACTTCCATGCATTTTACCTGCTGATTGCACAGATGGTTTCCTAAATACAGCTGTGACACTAAATTCACAGGCCACAAACTGTATAATAAAGTAGTTATTCAGTCAAAAAAAAAGAAAAAAAATAACATTCCATCTGTTACATCCAAGACTTTAGCACAAAATAGGGAGATACTCCCGGTTCAGTGAGTTTTACGCTGGGCAGCAAAATTAAATGGTGAACCAACATTCCCTCACAGTTACAGTCGGACTTAGATGCCATCCAGCCCTCTGGTCCAGATGAAGGCAGAGCAATTTCTCTGTACTGAGAGAAACATTTGTGCAACATTTCGACCAAAATAGTCCTGGTCTGCACCGCAAAGCGAGAGGGCTGCCTTCATTTAGGCCGACGGGGTTGGCACACACGCAAACGCACACACTGCATTTCACCACGGTCGTATGGGAGCCAAATTCATGAAATAAACCCATTCTGTAAGTAGACTGTGACAACGGAAACATTGAGGGGACAAAAAGTTAAAATGGAACAAAGTCCAACAATCTTTTTTCACGCCGACTTCAAATGTTTCTGCTCAGAGCGCGCAGGAGCAGCGAGTTTCAAGTTCAGCACATCCACTCTTGCAAAGTTTAACTTTTAAAGTTGCTTCAGTGATCAAAGTTTTTTTTTAAAAGCATTACAGAGAAGAACAGATGTAAAACCATCAGAAATTTGACATAAAAATGATTGAAAAACGTTAAATCACACATCTCAAATCCACCGGTAACAGTCCCACCTTGTACTTTGTGTTATCACTTCGAAAAGTTGCCATTTGTATGAAATGAATGTTCTTACCTGGTGTGTTTGCTGGATTAAAGTCGTTGCTCAGTTCTCAAAAAGAGAAGAAGAAGAAAAAAAAACTTTCTCCACCCACCATCAGAAGCGCTCACGACCGACAATTGTTACTCTCTGTCCGGTTGGGAAAGTGAAGACAGATCGCTGTTTTCAATGGAAGCAGATATCCCTTTCGGGAAGAGCTCACCGCAGCCTGCTTCACAGAGCGACAGTCTGACTTCCACTCCTCTGTGTCACACGAAAGTCGTTGTTTGGCTCAAAAAAAGAAAAAAAAAGTTGATTTGTGGGATCGCACAGAGGTACAGCTCTGCGACTGACAGTATCCAAAAGTCCCAACGGAAACGAGTGGCACTCGCTGCGCTCTGAGCTGTGCTCTCAGCAACAGGTGTCAGAAATAAAGTGAGATTTTTTTCACGGCCATCACAACTTTCCAAACACTCTCCAACTAATTACGCACGCAGGGAAAGGGGGAGGAGGAGGAGGTCGATGGGGAGGAGGGAAGGAGAGGGGAGGGTGCTGCACAAAGTTTTTACGCGTCGAGAAACAGAGGGAGAAGCGGAATGAAACAATGGAGCACAGAGCGCGCTCCCGCTCCCAGCTGCGCTGATGTGAAAACTGCCCGCCGGAGGAGAGTGGAGACAGAGGCATGCAAGTGGGCAAGAAGGTCGTTTTACAGAGGAGGAGAAAGAAAGATTCGCCGCTCAGAGAGGGCTGTGAGGAATGGGATTTGAACCCAGGCCTCCAGTTGGAGACCAAATGAGCCATAATCTAAAATTTAAAAAAAAGGCCGTTACCCATGAGACTGGACCCTTTGCCTATACCCTTACAAGTAAACTCCACAGCAGTCAGACGGAGTTTGTTGGCGTGTCAGCTATCTGATGGAGTAACAAGTCTGTGAAATCAGAGACTCTTTCTGTGTGAACATTAGCATTGCTTCAAATAATTATTGATCAGTCTATCAACTAAAATAAACAAATAAATAAAAGACAACAGGTTTCTCAAACGCAAGTGGTTAATCTTTGATGGCACCGTAGGCCTTCATAAGTCCATACTTTAAAATAATCTTTATTTGCTGAGGGACAGGTGTAAAGAAAGCGCTGCAGAAAGCATGCCAGCATACCAAAAATAGCCATTTATGTAAATGAACAAAACACGGCCTATTTATCTTAATGGAAATTTTACATTTTATGACAGAAAAGGCAGCAGCGTCAGGTTTTCAGTGTTAGAAAGGTGGTTCATTCTCCCACTGAAGCATTTGTCATGATTATATCCAATCAGTTCTCGGGGAAAAGTCTTTATCTTTCCCTCATGTGCATCAGCAAGCAGGCACGCTCTTAGACCTAACTTCATTCCTTTTCATTTTATTCCTGTTGGCTTTTAAAATTATTTATTGTTCTTTAGGCCTCAACATATAATTCTAAAATGGGTCCTAGAAGAACTTGCTAACTAGCACAAGGCCCCGGCCTTCTGGGGTAAAATCCAGTCCAGCTGTAAAATACATCAATGAGTTTATAACTGGTTCTAATCTGCTTATAAATCTAGTTTACACTACTGGAACTGCAGCTGCTAGAGCACTGATCAGGGTACATATCACCAGGAATCCCTGTCCAATCATTTAAATTAATTTCACTTTTAAAAAGAAAAACTGCTTTTTAACCTTCAGCAGTACCAGGCTCAGGGTAGGGGCATCCATCTGTTGAGACCACCTGGGGGGGGGGGGGGGGGGGGGGGGGGGGGAGAAAAAGAACAGGGAAGCCCCCCG
>VOQJ01032879.1:16678-30001 GCA_015052665.1 Apistogramma diplotaenia | reverse complement strand
CACACGCGACGGGGGGTGGGGGGGGTGAGGGTCTTTTTTGGAGGCAGGTGGGGGGGGGGGGGGGGGGGAGAGGAGTGGAGAAGAAGCATGACAGGAAGTCCCCCAGCAGTCTGAGCCTGTAGCAGTATAGCCAGGTGATGGTTCAGGGTCACCTGATCCAGCTTTAACTGTAAGATTTACTGAAAAGTTAAGTCCAATCTTAAAAGTAAAAAGTGTGTCCGTGTAACAAATCCAAACTGGGAGCTGGTGTGACAGCAGAGAGGCCTGAGAGCTGAAGGCTCTGCCTCCCGTTCTACTTTTAGAAGCTCTAGAAGCCACAAGTAAGACTGCAGGCTGAGAGTGAAGTGCTCTATTAGGATGATATGATCCTGTGAGGTCTTTCAGATAGGATGGGACAGATTGTTCAAGACTTTGCATGTGAGGAGAGGGATTTTAAATTCACTTAACAGGGAGCCAATGAAGAGAAGTCAGTATGAGAGAAAGATGAGCTCTTGCTCGCCCCTGTCAGTACTCTCACTGCAGCTTTTTGGATTCATTGGAGGATTTTCAGGGAACTTTCAGAACAACCTGATAATAATGAATTACAGAAGTGCAACTTGTAAGTAATAAATGAAATTTTGACCGAATCCCGAGTCAGAATCCTCCCGTTCTTTGCTTTTTTTCATCTCTGTCTGTATTGTTGTACTAATGCACTTTTTAAATATCCGGTGTAGCTAACCCCTCACAATCAGGTAGGATTGCTCATATTTCCAGGCATGGACGATCAAAACTGATGACACATTTAAGAATTAAATTCCCTAGCTATACTGTATATAAATTCAGACAACTGCATGGAAGCATAAATCCTCCAATGCATGACTAAATTCACCCTCTTCTCTCACGCCAAAACCAACCAACCCCAATTTTTTAATTGGTTTCATAGACAATTTCTCCCGAGCTGTCATGTCCCAACAAGTAAAATAGAGGAAAGAAACAAAACACACACACACACGCTGGAGCACAATGAGCTGTTCACTGTCAGGACAGATGAATGGAACAAGTAGCACTCCAGCTCCAACTCCCAGGTGGAAGATGTGGGTTCAAATTCTGCTCCTGGCTATGCTGGAGTCTTTTTTTAGGGCAGCTAGAGTAATGCAACTCTGGCACGTTTCCACAGAGCTGTGTATAAGTAAATTAAGACTGCATAACATTTCAGTATATACGTCCCCCCTTAATCATGCTTTAAATGAAATTCTATTCACAACTAATACAACAATAAATGATTCACAACTAACGGTCTTTACATTAAGAAAATGACACTGCCTAACAGCATGCTGGGTAATGGCACCTTGGAAACCATGAGGCTATGTGTAGGTTGAATGCCGATTGGTTGAAAGGTTACCTATGAGGAAACGTGCCTGAATAACAGAGAGCCTTGGGCCTTGATTATACTCCCTTGGGGACACATTCACAGACAGCTGGAGACCCGACAACCGAGTAGTCACTCCTGTTATACTTCTTTGAAGCTCGTCGCCTGAGGCTCCTGTGTAGTCGGTGCATTGTAATGTAAATTCTCTGCAGGCAAGTCTGTACGGTCACAAAAAAAGGTAGACAGGTGGGTATTCACACGGACCTGCACTCTCCCCATCTGATGATCCAAGAGGATCTTAGCCAATTCATGGACACACTAACTAAAATTCCTGCCTTATAGAATATATGCTGTCAATCGATTACAGACATTCCCGATCTCAACTTGTTATGTGTATTAAGCACACCTGTCCACAGGATCTGTTATTTTGCCACCGCCCACAGGCAAGACCAAAGAGCTGCCAAAGGACATGAAGAACAAGACTTGAGACCTGCACAAGGCTGGGATGGGCTACAAGACCATCAGTCAGAACCTTGGTGAGAAGGACAACTGTTGGTGCAATTATTTGGAAATGGAAGAAATATAAAATGACCATCAATCACCCTCAGTCTGGAGCTCCATGCAAGATTTTCCCTTGTTGGATGAGTAAATCATGAGAAATGGGGCGGATCAGCCCAAAACTACACATGAGGAGCTTGTTGATGATCTGAAGGCAGCTGGGATCACAGTCACCATTGCTAACACATTATGCCATAGTGGAGTGAAATTTTAGAGCCTGCAAGGTCCTCCTGCTCAAGAAGGCACTTGTAGGCCTGTTTTAAGTTTGGACATCTAAAGGAATCAGAGAAGGACTGGGAGAAAGTGCTGTGGTCTGAGGAAACCAAAATCAAGCTCTTTGGCGATGAGCCATAAGATCAGTTTCATGATTTTCTCTGATCATTGATCAGTGGCCATGAGTACTATTCACAGAGCACCTGGGAATGTCTACATTCACAGATGTTGTTCCCTTTTCATATAAACAGCTGCCCTTCCTCCCTGTCCAGGATACGTGCATCCTCATCGTTTAAAGAACGGCCATGAGGTGTAAATAGACTGGAGAGTCCTGTCTTGACAAGGTAGTTTTTCCGTGTTGCACCATCCACTTGGCCTGCGGTTGTTGGGTTTCCCCAATGTATAATTCAATGCAATGCTCTTGGCACTTCCCTGTGTACACTATGTTGATGTGTTTGTGCCTGGGGACCCGACCCTTTGGGTGGACCAATTTTCAGTGCAGCATGTTTTTGGTTTGAAAGACAGCGTTGGGCGCTGGGGAGGCTCAGTGGTAGAGCGGGTGACCACGTATGCCACGAGACAAAAAAACCTGTTGGTCTTTGCTGCATGTCTTCCCCCCAGCCCACTTTCCCACAGCTATGGTCAAGAGACAGCGTCTCCGCTGTTCTGACTCTCTTGAGCATCAGTGGCTTGGACAACAGGCTAAAAGATTTTAATCGGCTTATGTTGCATAAAATACTTCTGGTGAGATTAACATCACACGTCTGTAAACTAAGATTAAATAAATACTGTGCAAGAGAAAGTTCTGAAAAAGAACCAGTTTGTCATGTTTTTGTGGGATTGTTGTTTTGCTTGATCTGTTTGGACTTTTCCACAGTTAATTTGATAAGTTATGAAGAACCTGCATACTTTAACTTGAAAAATGTAAAGAAAGAACATCTCATTTGAATTGGGACTTATATACCTTTGACAAAAAACAAACAAACAATCAACCCTGGAAGCAAGAGGAGTTGTAATTAATAAATCATAAGTGGACAGAATATGGACTGTTTTGGTGGACAGAAATGGAAATTGCAAAACTATGTTCCTTTGAAATGCAACAATGGGGCAATCAAAGACAGATGGAAAGCCATATTCCAGATACTCCAAAGAACTAAAGGATACAGCAAGAGTTCATTTCTCATGATTACACATTAGCAACCTTTTACTGTGTTGTGATCATTCTTTGATTTATTGAACTCATCTTGCATGAAATGCTGATTGGTTGAAAAATTAGCTTGAAGATGAGAGGGATCGACAAATGTTGGTATTTCTGTTTCTTATTCTTTATTTGAACTGACCTGTTGAGACCTGACACGTCGTACAGAATAATTGTCTAAAAGCAAGAAATAATGGAAGAATTTAAGAATATTACCATAAATCAAACGAAATATTAGTACAAATATTCTTATGCAAAACATTTTACCATCACCTAAATAATTTTTATAATGTTTCATAATCTTAACCACAGCTATGTGTAACCCTGTCTGAATAACAGAGGGAGTTATAGAGTTTAAGTCTAGCTGAAGGTAAAGGACAAGGTCAGGGCAGGATTTGGACCCACACCTCCTATAAAAAAGTTGGACCTTGAGTGATATGTCTCATCCATCCTGTCAACAAACAATGCATTATCTTCCAAAGTCAGCCTGGAGAATATTTACTCACCCATGATCACAGGTAATCCTGCTTGTGTAAGAGAGACAGCTTTTTAAGGCATTCAGTAAGTGATAGCAAGTCCATAAGCACCCACAACACAGGTATACAGATAACAGGCAGTACATACACAAAAGGTCCAAATCCAAAGACCAGCTGGGGGTTTTCAAACATTTATAACATAACATGAGACATGCCACCAGCAGCACACACCAACCTGTCGATAGGGGACTGCAGTTGGATACACACCTTTCATACTCGTGGTTCAATCAAAAAAAAAATTTTTTTTTATCAAACTGACATAAGACAACAAATAATAAGAACAAGAATAATTTTACCAATTACTATGAAAATCTTAGGTTCACTGTTAATCCACCTAGGAAGAATATATATGCTATACATAGATGTGCATTACATTTAAATATTACTAAAGAAATACATTTTTAAGCCTTAAACCACTGGTTGAACAAAAACATCACGTGCCAACAGTGAAACTAGAGAGTTGATTCTGTTCACGTGGACATCATGTTTTCAGTGGGAGAAACATTGTGTCATTGAGTCAAGTGATTTCTTCAGTCTCAGTTGACTCCAGCGTCTTAGCTAGCGCTAGCGAAAATGAAGCTAGTAACGTGATGCAGGCAATTTTAAATGCAGCATTTCTAAATGCCCAACAAATATCAGCAGACACACAAAGTGTGTGCAGTTTGTCACACAGTGTGTCTGCTAGCTAAAAGAACAGCTGCTCCGGCGGTGGGGGTGGGCTCCCTGGAGCCTATAGGGCGAGAGGCAGGGTACACCCTGTACAGGTCGCCAGCCTGTCGCAGGACCAACACAGAGAAACAGACATGTTATTCAGAGCTTGCATGAGGTTTAGTGCAGGATAAACAGGTTAGCTTGCTGTACTGTGGTCAATTTACAGTAAAGCAGTGTTGGAGTGGTGCAGAGCATCTGTGGTGTTCATGGTCAGTAATGGCTACATCACCAATGTTGCCAAAAAGCATACCCTGGATAACCCTCCTTTCTGACATTTAGAAAAAAATCCCCAAAATTTACAAAACTGACTTACTGTAGCGTTTAGTCCTATGACAGCGTAGATAGGCTCCGCCCTCACCCCACCCCACTCCTGACACGGACAAGATAAGCGGAAGAGAATGGATGGATGGACCAATGTGATGTGCAATTGGCATTGTGCTTGTCTAGAGAGTAGGACAGGAGAGAGGAGATCACATTTTTCTTTTCACTGTTTCTGTGGCTGTGATTAAAAATGGTACATCCATCCATCTATTCATTCATGTTCTTCCGCTTATCCAGTTCAGGGATGGACAGTGCCTTTCCCAGCTACCATAGGGTGAGAGACATGGTGCATCCTGGACAGGTTGCCAGTCTGCTATTCAATCAACTTGACGACTGATGGTTTAAAGGTGAACAAAGTGAACCAGAGCTCTATTAGAGAGCCTCTGCGATGCTGGGCTTCCTGCTAACATTAGTCATATAAAACCATGAACCTGGAGAAATTAAAAGTAACACAAGTGGACAGACAGGGGAAGGAAAAGAGGAGGAGGAAAACGTCATCGGTGTTGGAGTATGTTTGGACTGTCAGTGGCTAACAGCTTATTTTAGGAGCTACACTCCACTCACATTGTTTTTATTTCCTTTCCAAGGTTTTTCCTACCGCTCACTACCTCCTCCTGTCCCTTCCATCGAACCAGTCCTCTCCACCTACTCCTCCCTTCCTCCTCTCCCCCCACTCATTTCACCTTCTGCTTATTTACATTACCAACCATTTATTAGAGACAACAATGGCACATGTGCAAGCAGCAAAAACGAAACCAACAGGCAAAACCACAAATGAAATCATGATATTTTTTTTTTAGCATGGAAACCTAAAATATATATCCTGAGCGTGTTTGAAGTTGAGCTGCTGTTTGTTTTGGTGTCAGCCCTTTCTTGCTCTCCTCTCTGTTTTCTCCTTGTCTCGGTCACCCTCTCAGTCATTTTCTTCTCAGTCATGTGCGATGTGATGTGTGATGATTGAAACCACATTGTCCCAAAGCCAACGTAAGCCCTCCTCATTTCCTCTGCAGTCACTCACTCCTTATTTCTCCTCCTGGTTACTCGTGGGCCTCCTTCCTCCCTCGTCTATCTTATACGTGGAAAGACAGGAGCTCTGTGTGGATTACACGTCTTCACAAGTTATCTCAAGGACATCTGGGAGTTTTGTGCTGTAAACCACTAATCAGCAGCATCTTATCCACATGCGATCGCTGTAAAGGAAGGTGTGGTGTGTGTGAGGGCGACGTAAGAGAGGAAACAAATCCAAACGGGAGACGCGATAAAGGATTGATGCAAATCCCAAACACAAACCTCGTATTCTGTGTTTTTATAACTGCATCTGACCAATAATAATAAAATAAAAATCAAAAGGTTTCTAAAGCACAGTAATTTTAAAGAGCGGAGCTGTCAAGTTGCTTGTGTGGTAAGCTCCTCCCCTCTGGTGTCCCCCTCACTTACAGTCATGTGAGAAAGACAGTTTTCAAAGGACTCTGTGCAGTCCTGTGAGCTTGTAGAACCAATAACTTGAAGAAATGTTCTGTATCAGTCTGTCCCATCCTTGTGGAGGAATTTTGGCCCTCTCTTCTTTATGAGGTTGCTTCAGTTCATTGAGGTTTGCAGGCATTTGTTTAAGCACAGCTCTCTTAATGTCCTGCCACAGCATTTCAATCGGGTTGAGGTCTGGGCTTTGACTGGATCACCTTTTTCGTTTTTGGCTCCTTAGGGGCTGGTTTGATTCCAGCTGAGACACAACTCCCATTTGGGGGGTTGCATCAGGTGTAAAACACACAACACACAGAACAACCGCCTGTGGTGACAGTGGAGCAGCTGAAAGTAGCTATGCTGTAGGTTTTCTCAAAAATGAGAGCCACAGAAGAGGTGGCATGTAGAAATGATATCCAGTGTTCAGCGGGCCGTGTTTCCACTCGTTTCTACCTCCCTCTCTTTCTTCCCCCATCACATAAATCAGGTAGCCACACAGGCGTATCTTTTCCTCCTCCTCTTTCTCGCTCTGTCCATCCCTTCTGTCTCCCTTCACTGCCTTTTATTGGGACAGTAGATGGAGAAAGCAGAGCAGATCCTCAACACAAACTGACACACGTACAAAGCGTTGCCATATGTGAGGATAAACACCAGCACATATGCTACATTTACAGACTGCCAGGAGTTGGTTCTGTGAGTGTCGTGTGAAAACCAGAATGGTCATAATGGCCCGATGTTGCTTTGATCCCTCAATGGAAATTCTTCACAAGAGAGGCCAAGTGTCAGGCGAGGGTCGAGGTTCAAGGTCAGTCGAGCTGGGTGGGTCTCGTAAAACAAATGTTCTGGTTGAACGAGTCTAGCAGCTCCTTTAAAGTGAGTCATCTGTGTGTGTTAGTTTAGTAAAGTTTAACTCCTGTGTCATTATTCAGAAAATTAGCTGCAGTTACTCAGATGCACTCACTGGACACTTTATTAGGTGCACCTTGGAGCCCCTTTTGCCCTCAGAACTACCTTATTTCCTCACGTTAAAGATTTAACAATGGAAACATTCCTTGAAATCTGGTGACTGTGGAGGTCATTTGAGTGCAGCGAACTCATTTTGAGATGATTTGAGCTTTGTGACATGGTGCGCTGTCCTACTGGAAGCAGCCATCAGAAGATGGGTACGCTTTGGCCATAAGGGGATGGACAGCAACGATACTTAGGTAGGCTGTGGCTTCAGGGGCTCCTCTGCCATCAACAAGGCAAGGCATTGTCATTGCCACTTTGAGGCAAAGTGAATGGAAAGCTTACGTTTGAAAAAGTAAGGAAATAATTTAAAAATGTTGCAAGGTCAAATACTCGCCCAAGCTGTTCTCAAACCAAACACACCGGCGTGAATGAAAATGTATGTTGACTAGTTGATGTGAAAATTTTTATTATTTTTGTGCGGCACTCGATACTTTTCCATTCGGTTAAAAATGATGACAGGCCACAATCAAACTGTGTTTTCTTCATTTAAGCTGCAACTATCAGCGGTCAAATATCTGACAGTGAAATAACAGGCACGAGACAAGAGAAAGTAAAGATAAATCCATATTTTATTCCATTCTCTCATTCCGATTTTTAATCCACAAGAAATTTAAAGTGAGTCCCAGACATCAACAGCCCCAGTGACAAACATCAGTATAAAACAGACAACAAATACTGAACTTAACAACACACACTCAAATCTGCTGGGCTCCCCCTCCTAAAAAAGCAAAAAACAGAACACTGCTCAGCTTTTAAAAAGCTGTAACATCTGAGGAACCTCCACCTCAAAGCAGCGGGAGATTTCAGGTATCTGCACCCGTGTGACTTGGAGCTTTTTAAAACGCTGCTCAGGTGCCAACAAACTAAATCTGTCTTTTCCTTTTTCCTGTGAGCGTCCCAGTCAGATTTGAGAGCGTAACGTGAATCTGAGTCTTTAGACTTTGTGTCCACCAGGTGTTTCTTACCAGGGAGCAGCGCTAAACAGTTCCTGTCGTGGCCTCGTCACTCACTGTAGTATAAGGCTGGAAAAAAAAAAAGGATATTTTACTTTAAGCTGAAACAATTTCAACCTCTACTGCTCACTGCCGTAAGAGTTTAAATCATGCTAAGGCTGTC
The DNA here is from genome assembly GCA_015052665.1 of Apistogramma diplotaenia. Taxonomy (NCBI): domain Eukaryota; kingdom Metazoa; phylum Chordata; class Actinopteri; order Cichliformes; family Cichlidae; genus Apistogramma; species Apistogramma diplotaenia. The sequence goes on along the minus strand of VOQJ01032879.1, from coordinate 21,528 downwards.
AGCGCTGTGGGAGACATGCAGTGTCATTTCCACTGTAAACAACAAGAACAAGAAACTGAGTCTGAGAAAATGTTCCCGGTGGACACAAAGCCTCCTGTAGGTGCAATATACGTCCCCAGTAACAGTGTTCAAGAAAAGAAAGACTGATGCATTACCATATGCTAGCACACCAACCAACAGATGACAACATTTTCAGCAGAATGAGATTAGTGTTTAATATATATTATCAAAAGCAAAAAAATATAGAGAACATTTATTTGATATTTTTTCCCCTTCCAAAAAAAAAAGAAAGAAAAAAAGATGTTTTACTAATGGTGAATGAGTACGTTCAGATTTCACCTCATGTTAACGCTAAAGGGATTGTCGTAAAAGGGGATTATCTGAACTCAACCTAATCTCAGCATGGACACCGTAACTGAACCGGACGTGCTGTTTTCAGAGGTGAAAAACAAACTCAGACCATCCACGCTGCTGTGTCTTCATAAAGGGAGTTTTGCGAGATTTATTGTAGTTTGTGCCTTTCATCAATAATAGAAAACAGTAGATTAAAGTGTCATGTTACCCCTGATGAAAGTTGTGTATCTGTTAATTAAACCACTCCCTTTACAATTTACACAACTATCTAGAGAATAGTGCTGAAAGAAACTGCATGTTAGGACGTTTCATCACACACTTGGAGGGAAAAAAAAAAACAGGAAATGACAAAATAAAGAAACAAAAAATTACAAAGATAGCAGCAAATGATGTAAAGAGCCAAAGGCTGTTGAAACAAACAGTTTTGAATCTGAACTAATAAAATAATGTGGCAACAGTGTGAAAGAACCAGGCAAGCTCAGCTCACTTCCACCTTTTTATTTTTGTTTTTTAAGGTTTGAAAATACTATTTCTCCCCAAGTCACGAATGCAAATCCTGATGGCCAAAGTGTCGTGCATGGCATGTGCAGTGAAGGCTCTCTGAGTGCTGGGGGAGTAATGAAAATAAATGCAGATCACCAATTACTTCTGGCTGATTTGCATGCAGATATTTATGCTCTAAACAGAAAAAAATGTTCAAAATTGCAGCGCCTCAAGACCAGATTTCAGTAATTTGATATTCTTCTTCTTTTTGTGAAAGCTGGGAACATCTTCATGTTGATGTGCAACACCAATTTTGTTTGTGTGATAAGTTGTGTTAAATGTTTGCCTTCTGTCTTTACATATTAATAAATGTTTGGATGTAAGCTTTTCATGTTTTTCTGCCAGTGTGTGTGCATTAGTCTGTCAGCAGCTGTCCTCCAAGGCATTGACAACTTGTTCTAAAATGTCAGGGCATCGGTCGGCGATCTGCTGCAGGACCTGATTGGCATACTCCTGGAGCTCCGCCCCCTCCCTTTCGCATAGTGCTAACTCCGCCTCCAACTGAGGAAAAAAAAGGGGGCGGGGTGGCAAAAAGAGATGGGAGAGATTTTAGACATTTTCTAAACCAACATCAGGTGATAAAGATAAAACAATAAATTAATTAAAGAAACTTTCAGTCAGCCAGGGTGCAACCTCCAGGAAATGGAAATAAACCATTTTCAAAGTAAGCCAGAAATGAGAGAAGGCTTGCTTTCAAAGTAAAAGTTGTGCCTCAGCATTAAAGTCAACATGTTTTAAAAGGTACTACTTGTACACAGTCTGCGTTTCCAGTTTGTGTTGCACTTTTCACAGTTTCACTGGAGCTCAGAGAGGAGCTGGACAGTGTTTGTAGACAAGCCCATCACTTCTACTCGAGCTGTAACCACAGCAACATGCTAAAAACCAAAGCAATCACAAGGAAGATTTTGCCAAACAGTTGGAGAATACACCCTAGCGACAGGTGGTTACCAGGGGGTCACTAACTGTCATGTAGGTCTGCGTGACTGGGACTTTACCAATCATTTTCCCAGCGACTTCCATCAACCTCCAGCATCCCTCACAACTGGTCGGGGAATATAAATTTTCCCCTGATGACAGGTGGTTGCAAGATAGTTGCAGATCAGTCTCTAGGCCTGTGTGACCTAACCCTTATCCACTTGCTGATGGGTGATGTTATGATTGCTATGCCCACTTTCTATATACCAGCAAGCATAGCTGGCACTAGATAAATGTAACAATATTTGTCTACGAGTAGATGGTATCTATTATTTCTAAAGAAACAATGTGACATTGCTTGGTCAGTCTTTGTTGTTTGCTATTCCCTGAGATAAAACAAATGTACAAATGCACCTATTTCGTGCTACGCTAACCAGCAAGTGGTTATGGCTAAGAAGAATTAACTATTCTGTTAATGTTTTGTCCTACAGCTGATGAGAAGTAAAAAAGACAAGAAAAGGAAAGTCCAAATTCTCCATGCAGTCCTGTGCATGATCACTGAGCAGGGTTTAGGACAAACACACACACGTATCAGACTGCAATCTGAAACACTAAATTGTAGTTCATTCTGTTCGGACAGAGTGGAACATTTCTGTGAGACAGCGTTGATGTTATTTTCTTTGGCTGCGGTGGAGCTGAGACGTCAAACCTAACTGACTTAATGACCAATACATCTGTATCAATAAGAGAGCCGCTGAAACAGTCATGTAACACAAGCCCACATTTATGTTTCTGTGTGTGTGTGTGTGTGTGTGTGTGCGTGTGTGATGCCTGGGTCAGATATTGGCAAATATTCCCTCGTTAAGCCTTAACCTCTTCCCTCTGCTCTCATCTGTTAGCGAGCAAATCTCAGTGGTGTCTTATATCACAGTGGCTTTATTCATGTATAAACCTGATGCAAGTAATACTGCTAATGATTAATGATAATCTAGCCAATAAATTACATGCAAAAGGAAGTCATTATCCATATATCATGTTGTTATATTAATTATTGGAAATGGGTAACAGTTGTGTGTGTAAACCCTTATGAAAATCCACTTAAAACCATATGAAACCATATCGGATTTTCATAAGGGAAGGGAGAAGAAGGGCTAATGAAAGATACTATCAAGTTGCATTTTGGGAAATGTAGGATGTGCTTCAGTACTTGGCACATATAGATAATGAACTAATAAACCTTTTGCCACAGTTTTGAAAGTTTTTTTTTGTATGGCTTTCAAGTCCACAAATTTCAGGCAGTTTAAATGTAAACTGCCTGAAATGTAATAGGACATCTCAAGAAACCCTTTAAATTTAGCTCTCACTGTTATCCCTGCTGGAACCTAGCCAAGTTGACATTAGCGGTCACCACTCTGGTTCTGCATCTCTCCGTGACATTCATGCCAACAACGAAAATACAGCTTCATCATCTTCTTCTTCTTTTGGCTGCTGCCTTTAGGGGTCACCACAGCTGATCATCTGCCTTCATCTCACCCTCTCGTTAGCATCGTCTTCTGTCACACCAGCCCTTTGCACGTCCTACAACCATGAATCTTCTCTGTTGTCTTCATCTTTTCCTCCTGCTTGGCCGCTCCACCTTTAACATCCTTTGTCCAGTGTATCCACGGTCCCTCCTCTGCACATGTCCAAACCATCTCAACGTTTATTCTGTTTTGCTTCAACTGAATTTCATTCCTCATTTCTCTAGTGCATACCTCCACCTCTCCAGGGTCTCTTCTATTTGCTCCCTACTCTCACTACAGACTACAGTTCATCTAGTAACAAAAATCAACGGCAGTACATCGAGAAAACCCACATAGGCACAAGAAGATTGTCGAAAGCCCACACAGAAAGGCATCACCCATTGAGGAAGTTTGAAATCGGAACCTTCCTACTGAAACAAATGAAGGCCGAAAGGCACATAAAGGGAGAGGATAATGAAAGTAATATGCAGGAAATGAATGCAAATATTGGCCCACTCTGAAAGCCCCATTAGAGCCAGCAGAACCCCCCCAAACTAGTACTTTCAGGTGATGTAAGCAGGAAACACACACTTTGCAAAACAACACCTTTGGAGGGCTATAAAATAACTTCGGCATGTTCATTGAGGCTTCAGAGGGACCACAGTTGTGCACCACAAGATAGTGACAAAAAGAGCTGTTGGGCAGAGTGATGAGTTTGGAGTACACAGTCCAACTTTTATCGCTTATCTAGTTGTCTTATATCTGCCCACATTATCTGCACCTTGATTTTTTTTTCCAGCATTTCCACTGGTTTGCGGGCCGATGTCCTCACACACTCGTGTGTATGTGTTCAACTTAATGGCCTCGCATTTTTAGCAGCAATCACCCAGAAAAACACGGCAGTAAAGATAAGACTGTAAGACAAATGAGAAGAGATAAATGATTTAGTATCTGTCTGCTGTCATCTGCTTTCTGACTCAGGCAACCTTGACCTACACCTGAGAAAAGAAAAAAAAAACCTTGAAAAGGTGCTTAAAAATCAGAAATTAACTGGTTAAACACATTTTTAAAAACAGAGTGTAAAAAAGAGAGTTAAGCTTTAAAAAAAATTCTTATTTTTACTGCTTTGTGATCAATTAAAATAACCCAGTGCCTCCTTAATTCGAAATTACATACTATAATTCTACGAGCTACACCAAAGGGAGATATATACAATTTTTACATTTGGTGTCATAGGCCACCACCTCTGCTGAACGCTGGTCTGTCTCCTCTTCTCATCAGCTCAATGTTGCTCATGTTTATTTATATTAAATATATATATAGAACACAGCTGTGCTATTACTGCACATAGAAAAACAATCTTCAGCGGTCCTGACTAAAATGATTTTGAGTGACTGTAAAATAATATCCAAATACTTTTCAGTAAAGGAAACAAGCATGAATGTCAAGATGACCTGGACTCCCCTCTTGCTTAGCCCCCCCCCCCCCCCCCCCCCTCCCCCCCCCCTCCCCAACACCTATTCTCCCCTACACAAA
>VOQJ01032876.1:96489-108928 GCA_015052665.1 Apistogramma diplotaenia | reverse complement strand
CTGATGACTATGAGGCTGGCTCACAAAATGCAACTCAAAGAGTGCTTTTAACCCCTTGACTGTATTGGCCCTGAACTAACCGAACAAGTTATATTCACACACACACACACACACACACATCATCTGCACAGGGTTTCTTGCTTCAGTATCTGCTCTTCCTCTACACTTTAAGGACACAGTGTGTGTTCTTGGGTTCATAAATTATGTGTTGGTTACTGTCTGAGCAAAGGAAAAAAAACAAAATAAAAATATCTTCATTCACAGCTCAACAAGCGAATCTTACCTGTCAATCATATGTGGCGAACTCTCAATAAAAGAAAATGTTTGCATCAGCCTGGAAGTTAAGATTTGAATCCTTTTAAAATCAGTTTCACCCAAATGCTTTCACTAAGCACATATGTCGACTATTTCAGTCTGTGCTTTCTTGCATATATACTGTAATTAGAGAAATAAAAACATGCAGCCCAATCTGTCAATCTGAAGCAGAGAGCATTAATTCAGCAATCCGCGAATGAATATTATTGTAGTGTTTCTGTCAGTAATTCTGGCAGATAATTGGGGATATGAAACATGTCATTTGTTACATGCGCTTCAGTTGTAATCAGTTGAAACTCAAGTTTGTGTGTAAACATATGTATTTGCAATTGATGTGGAATGGCAATAGAACAAAAAAGAAATGAAGTCAGAGAGTGGCATTGATTTTTCTTTTTCATCTCTACAGCATCTTGTTACTTTGTATCTGACACACACGCGCGCACACGCACACAGTGATCCATATTCAATGAGTTAAACTCTATTAGTCGCAAGTTTTTTCCTATCTGCTTCCTTTGTCAACTCACATGTCCCTGTTTGTTATATCATCTATGCTGTACTGTCAGTGCTAGGCCCTTTTATGAAAGGGTTTATCCAGTGCCTGAGGTCCTCTCATGCCAAAGGTTAGCATGTGTTAAATATTATATAGAGAGGCAAACACTACAAATGAAAGAAAAGAGAAAGACACAACAAAGGAAAAGATTTGAACATCAAAACTGGTTCACATGGCTGGCTGATCATCATGGGTCAGGGGCTTTGTAATATTCACTTATATGCCTCCGTTTCAGGTGCATTCATGTGCAAAGAGTGAGCAGTGAAAAGTCTGCAGTATCTGTCAAAATACACTGAATGTGAAGAGACGTGCAGCCGTATTCGGGGGCTTTGTGGGCTTTTTTAAACAGCTCAAGTTAAACCAGGACATTTTGGTTTATTTGTTAAAAAAACAAAACAAAAAAATATCCCACACCAAAGGGAAAGGTAAATTTCTTTACAGTGCCCAAATGACTGTGAGCATCACTATACATTCCTTAGCAGAAGCTTTCCCTGTTACAAAGTACAGCCAGCTAGATTTACCAGTATTATTATTTTTTTAATAACACTATTACATGTTTGGTTGCTATCTCACTGTTATCTTACTGTTCAAATAGCAGTCTACATAAACAGGTTTTTCAGAACTGGCCCGAGGCATAAGCAGCTGTGTGGGGACCCCCACACCACCAGGGGCCCCCAGCGGTGCTAAATTTCACACAAGACATGTTGATAAAATTATAAACTTAGCATTAAAAATAAAGAAAGATGTGTTTGGATGATTATTTCTTTATTGTGGAAAAACACCTCTTTCCCTCGTTGTACCAAACACACAAAAATAAACTTAGCACAAAACGTAAGGAAACGTGTATGTTACAGCTATCAATAGTAATCAAAGTATATTGATGTCAAGTATGCCAGTGGACTCTAACCAGGGACCTTCTTGCAGTGAGATGACAATCCTAACAACTTCACCACTGTGGCACCCAGATAAAATAGTTACTTTGTTTTGTAAATGCATTGTCTGCTGGTTAATTTTAAACTTTCCAACACACTAGTAAGTCATGATAACGGCTGTGTTAGATGTACTATGCACAAACCAGCAAGGACGCTGAGGTGGGTGGTGGGTGATGGGCTTAGCTGGGGGGTGGGACCCTCAAATCAGATTCTATTTAAGGTCCCATTAAAATCTGAGCCAGTTCTGATGTTTTCAGTGTTTAATCTGACAGTTGCCACAGACAAAGAGAATTTTCAAAAGCATAATAAATGAAGAAGTGCAAAGATTTTTTCAGATGTGGTGGGATGGGCAGACTTTTGCAATAGAGTAAGGGTTAGAAAAGAAATACTAGATCGCAAACTATGTTTGTGGAAAACAATATTAACCGCAAGCTCTGAAACATATGTAGATTATAATATACATCTAATAAGGACAGGGAAGGGAAAAATAAGCCTTACAGAAGCACTCATGGGTACAGAGGAGGAAGGGTTGAGCACAGTCTGGCTACAGTAAACATCATATACGATAAAACTAATCTGGATACCTCATGTGTATATGCAAATCACATAGATGGAGTGCAGCATGGCCCTAAAGCATGTGACATCCTCAAGTTAGTCTGTGAATAGAGAGTGGATTATATATGTCATGCAGTGTGAAATGGTTGTAAATGCGAGCTGAGATGGGTCACTGTGAGGGCCAGTGTGAGCAAAAGCCCTTGAAATGCTTGAAAATATGATTCCCAGTCTTGCTGAGATTTGTCAAGGCAGCATTGATTTGAACTGTGGAAGGAAGGGTGACACACACAACATGCTGAAACAAGCATCTTCTAAGCCCAGAGCAGCAACACCAATATTTCATCCTGATCTCTTTCCAATAGGTGGCTGCAACCGCAAACACCGACACACCTGATTTACTGCTGCTTAAAAATGTAATTATAAGTCTTGACGAATGAAACCTCGCGTGCTATCAGTTGGGCGGCGTGTGTGTTTTAGGTAAAAGTCCCCTCATAGATGTTACAAATTTCCATTCTTTACATACTTTTTCCCCCCATTGAAGATGGCACATTGATTATCGTGCATGTAATCAGCAGTCTTGGCAGCGTGATTAGTGAGGACAAACCTCAATACGTTGCTGCAACACTGTCTTCATTATTTCTGCGTGTCACAGTGGAGAAGCCATAAACAAAGCAAGCCTGTGCACAGAGTTGTTATAATGATGCAGTTTAGTTTATCAAATGATGTCACTGTGGTGTTGTCACAGTTATAGCCTCTGTGGATCCTGGAAATAAGCCAGCAGTCCCTGCCAAATGCTTCCTAATGAACTGTGCTGTATTTCTTGTGCAACCAAGAATATAGCATGGCATGCACACACACACACACACACACTTCAGTATACACTGTACATGCATATTAGTTTTTAATAACTGCACTTACACTATATGCAAACAAGGGATGGAACTGAATAAAAAAGGGGGAGGTGTGTTTTCTTTTCTTCTAGGACAATATTAGTTATGTTATTGTTGAAAGACATTTATCCCATAGCATTTACACATCCCATAACACTTCAAGTTTATCCAGCAAAAATGTTAATAAAGAGATTATTACTTAATGTGGAAGCAACAGTGAAATGTCATCATCAATTCAGACAAGGCTCGAGTGACATTCACAGATTGGAAACATACTCCTTTTCTTAGACCCAATGGATTGCTATGCATGATCAAGGCAATTAAATAGGAATTTGTGGACAATTAAATTAAATGGCAGTAATTGCTTCAATCATCACCTTACCATTCATTTATTGCACAGCACCACAGCCAGGAATATATTCAGCCTTCTGTTAAGGGTCCAACGGCAGCATGAAATTTCCATTAGCAGTGTCTCTGAGCCACAAAATCTCTATTTTCAATGCTGACTGTTTGCGTTTCTTTATGTGCAGTCTTGGCTACGTTCTCCCGTCTGCCAAACATGAAGTTAATATGCAGACAAGGATTCAAGATTTTTTTTTTAAACTGTTGAATTTTAATTTTTTTTAAAACAATTATGCAATATACCATCTAGGACAGAAGTGTCAAACATAAGGCCCGGGGGCCAGAACCGGCCCCCCAAAGACTCTGATCCGGCCCGCTGGATGATTTTTTTTGTCACTACTATAGAATTTTGTTTTTACGATGGCTTCACAGTAAAACTAAATTTTAAAAAAGGACATCTTCTGTTTTTTCTATAATTACATGACAGTCTAGACAAAGAACTACCAGAACTTTTTGTGTAGTTTTACACATTTCTTAGAATTTAAGCTCAAAAAGTGGTGCTGACAGATGACTGTCGTATAAAAACATTACATACCACTTTTTTCTTATATTAAGATAGGAGGTTTCACTGGTCTGGCCCACTGAAGACTACAGTGAGCTGCATCTGGCCCACAGTGCAAAATGAGTTTGACACCCCGATCTAGGACTTCAACAGAAACCCAGCCACAGATTGTAGCATATTTCTTTTTAGATTACATCACAAACAAGAGTCAGACTCATTTAAAAGTGTGTATCAAATAGTTTGCCGTATAGGTTAATGTTTTATGTTATAAGGGGTTATAAGGGGATTTATTTATTTATTTTTATATGAGCAGAGATGATCAGTTTCAGAAGATGTGGCACATCCTGCTATCCACATTGGAAGAAGCTTTTAGATGCATTGTTACTATTCTTAAACCATAAAACATTACACAAGTCAACACTTAAGTCAATACATATGCCATTCTTGTGCTGCCACAAGATACTGCTTTAAGAATGCAATACACTGAAGCACTTCTGAGATGTAAAAATGAGCTCATTTGAGTTTCACTAAAACCAATCAACAGAAAGAAAAATATTTAGGTTTCTAGGAGATTAAATGATGGGCTACAAAAATGATTTAAAACAAAGATTGAAAATGTATTTCACAACACTTGTGTTTCTCTTTTTGATAAGTATAGCTATTCACTGATTTCTGTAAATTATATGGAAGAGTCAGAGAGGCATCAATGACAGCTAGAAGGCATCAGTGCAGCTTTATTCTCAATTGATTTTCACTTGAAATTATCTCCATTGTACAGATGTTTGTCTGAAGTCAAAGAGGAGGCTATTACTGCTATATTCCTTCATCTATTGAGGATATTTTCACTTACAATGACATGCCCAAAATTCCAGTTAAAATGGATGTCAAAGTTGCTTTTAAATGAAATCAAATTTGAGGTAAATCAAATGTGAATAATTAAATTAGAGCAAAGTTTAGAAGTAATTCAAATCTTTACTTTATTGTGGAATTCTCTTTGGTAGTGACAGCATGAGAAACCCTGAGTGACCTCTGTTGGCCTTTGCGTTGCCGTTGGTTTTTCAAGCACATATGCACGCACACACACGCACACACACACACACACACACACACACACACACCATTAAAGCTATGGCGGGTGAAGTGAATGACACTAATTATCAGGTACAATGCAACCTTTTACTCTAAAACCCCGGGTCCTGGCATTCATCTGGGTGTTACTCTGACACTTACTACCAAGCACGACACTGACCACACACACCCCCACCCCTCCACTGCAACGCTACTCCAGACAATGTCCTCCCAGTGCTGCAAAAGCATCTTAGGGATGGCTCAAGGACAGAGGTAGTAATGACTGATGTACAAATACTTTATTACTGTGTTCAAATATTATTTTTAAGTATCTGTATACTTGAGTATTTTTATTATCACTGGGGCTTATCAGATGTAAAGAGATGAAAAGGGCAAAAACATAATTTTTGCATCATTTGCAGTGCAATACTCAGTGGTTAAAGTGGACCAGAATGATCCCGAACAATGTTTGTGCTTCAGATGTCTCTTGAGTTCAGCATCAGTAATGTGTTCTGGCAGGTAGTTTCAAATGCAACAGTTCTAACAGCTCAACAAATATCAGCAAACACACAAGGTGTTTGTGTGGAGCTTGTCGCACAGTGTGTCTGCTGGCTAAAGGTACTTGCTGTATTTCCCAGGGAGGGAAAAGAGTGAGAGATAACGTCACTCAGAGATGGAGAAAGAAGCAAAAAAAAATACAGGACAGGACAGGAGAGGAGAGGAAAAACAGAGGTTAAATTTTAAGGTAAGGACTCTTCAGGGATGTTTGATAAGCTGCAAACTTAAAGCTTACATGTAACATCCTCATCTGGATATGATATGTATATGATGTGAATCTACTGTATGTTTTTTTTGTGAAACATCCTGCAAATAACTTTGTTTGGTTCAAAGGTTGCATGAAAATACTCAGCAGTTTTAGTGCAGGATAAACAGGTCAGCCTGCTGTACTGTACTGTGGTGAATTTACAGTAAAGCTCAGTGAGGTAAAGGCGCACAGCAGCTGTGGTGGTCAGAGTTAGGTTTCATCAAGTGTAGAACAGGTTGATTTGAATTTAAGCTGATGTTGCATCGATTCATTGAATGAATCTACCTTTATACCAGCTGCATACTGTCAGTGTAAGGTCAGTATAAGCGGTATACTGTCAGCGTGGGGGGGTGGAATCGGCTTGTGAAGCATCTTCCTGCATCTTGTTTCATTTATTTGAGTAAATCCACAAAGAGCAGCAGCAGCACAGGTCAGCTGATCCTGTACACAAAGAAAATCTACGGAGCTCACAAAAGAAATGATTGTGAGTTATGATTCTTTTCCCCACACGGAGCCACTACAAGCGATCTCAGGGTTCCCCCACCTGCTGAATCCCACTTTAACCCCTGACTCTACTCATTTTTCCATTTAGCTGTGGAGGCAGAGGCAGGTGACAGAAAATAGAGCTTTTTTAATTAATTCTCTTTCTTTTTCTCTGCACATGTTCTACATGACAGTATCCAAGCTGAATACTGTCATTAGAATTCAAGGCTTGGTTAGTTTTGCACAAAAACTGGTGATAGATATGCCCTTCAAAGAGCCACTTGCCTTTCTTACTCTGAGTACTTTCAGAGCCTGTACTTTTTCACGTTTACTTGAGGAAAGAAGTTTAATCTGTGCTTCCACTTTTACCTGAATAATTTTTATCACAAGTATCTGTACTTCTACTTAAGAATGTCTGTACTTTTTCCACCTTTGCTCAACTACTGTAGCACAGCAGAGACCTGAGGCATTTATCTGGCCTCCAAACTCCCCAGATCCTCATCCAATTGAAGATGAGCCAGAACAAGCTGGATCAACCAGGGTCCTAACCCACAACTCACAGGACCCGGCGGATCCATTGCCATTGTTGCAATCCACCACATGATACTCCCAGAGGTCCCGTGTGTGTGTGTGTGTGTGTGTGTTCGTTCCTGGGAAGTGTTTTGCATAAGTAATATAATTGTAAATTTTTCATCAAACTTGGTGATTTACATATGGGGAGAGAACATCCAACCATGTCAGGTACATTTTTACTGTATGCTCCACTGAACTCAGTTAGCCCATGTCAAAAAATTTGAGCACTCAGGCAAGCCACCAACACACAACCAGCACACTCCTGACTGCTGAGGATGACAGCTTAATGAAACCCACCTGGTGGTGATGAGGGCAGCCTGACCCCCTCTTTGATGAATCAAGTGCCTCAGCTCTTGCAGAGAGTTTAAAGTTAGCATTACCTCTGCAACCACTTCCAATTTTTTACTTTACTTACACTGTCAGCAGTTGAAATTAAACTGAATGTGCTTTTTTTTATTATTATTATTATCCTCAACCTTGCATTTATCAATCATTTGATTTAGTTATTTCCTTTTATTTCATCCCTAAAATATAAATGAAATACTTTGCAAGGGCGTTCTGGTCCAGCAGTTCTGTGGATTGCAGCTCCAATTCCCACAGCACATCCTGTCTGTTATCACAGCAGACATTAATCCCCTGAATTTCAGGGTCTCAAAACTCGCCTTGGACAAATGAAAGAATAGATGATAAGGATGTCCTGCGAGAATGCTGCTTACTCTGGAGTCCTGCTTCACTCTCTGCTATTTTAACTTCACTAAAGCAAACGTTGGCCTGAACTGATTTGGAAAACCTGGTTATCTGTGGGGGGTTTTCAGTCTAGGCTACCCTTGAGCCTGTCAGTCAAGCACAGCCCCGAGTCAAAAACAAGCATAATAAGTAAATAGGTATTTAATTTATAATGTGGATGATCTGGTTTAAACTTCTGAAATATGAGGCTTTGCTCATTTTCAGTGTACACTTACTGAGTGCTTTATCTGTTCAAGTCCCTGTTAATGCAAATAACAGTCACACAGCAACAACTCAGTGCATTTAAGCACGCAGGCACAGTCGAGATGACCTGGTGACGTTCAAACTGAACATCAAAATGGGGAAGAAATGTGATTTAAATTACTTTGGATGTTGCATGGTTGCTGGTGCGATGCCTGCTGCTACGAGTATTTCAGAAACTGCTGATCTACTGGGATTTTTTTTTTTGCAACCATATTTTGTACCCATCTTCTGATGGTTGCTTCCAGCAGGCCAGCATGCCGTGTAACAAAATTCAGATAATCAAACAGCTTTCTTGAACGTGACAATGAGTCCGCTGCACTCAAATGGCCTCCATAGTCACCAGATCTCACATGAATAGAACACCTTTGCTGCAGCCCACAAATCTGCAGCAACTGCGTGATGCTGTCGTGTTAATATGGACTAAAATCTCTGAGGAATGTTTCGAGCATCTTGTTGAATCTATGCTATGAAGAATTAAGGCTGTTCTGAAGGCAGCAAAAGGTGTCCATGCAGATCCTAGTAAAGGGTGCCTAATAATGAGTGTATGTAATTATTATAAATCCAGGAATGTAACTTTGGGACTTGGATGATTGAATGCACAAAATAGGAATATTGCTGTCACCACCTTATTTGAAAATAACAAACATTAAAGCTCTAATTAAGATAATATTTTTCAGCCATGGTTTCACTGCATGCCCAAGTGTTCCTCTTGCTGGTAATCATCACTGTCTGCAAGCTCTTCATAAGACATAACAGCAAAGACACATGTACTGTTGTGAAGATGGTAAGCTTGTGTGCATCGCTTATGACACCAAGTGCAGTGTTTTCTTCAGTTTGCTACCCATAAAAAAGTGATTTTAAACAACACACAGCGGCTCATCACAGGCACACGGAGACAGCTCCAAATGGTAATGTGATGTAACCATTTAAAAATTTAGTACCTAGAAATTATATCAAAGAATTGCACATAGCAGATTCATGTTTACCCATTTGTTCTGTCTGAGAATGAAGATGAGAACGCTAAATAGCTTTTAAATTGAGGAGTCTCTTGTTTTATTCTCTGCAGTGAGTTCCCATTGCTGATGTATAAGAGACAAATCTGTGGTTCAGTGTTGACTGACTGTTTTGCTTGAGAAAAACATATAAAAACAACAGGTGACTAATGCAGCTCACGGTGGCCTGTAATTTACAGAAACAAGATTACTTTTCCATTGCAGACCTGAAAAGGTTACTTTCATATAATGATGCTAAATACTATAATGATGTTGTTTTGGTTAGCTTTTTTGGCTAGACAGCCCAGTGTCTTACAAAGCCTGAGGCTCTCTGATAGCAGTGTTCTAGATCACTGAGCAGCTGCAAATCTGAATGTGTGTGTGTGTCTGTCTGTGCCCGTATGATTGTGGGAAAGAGAGAAAAATACTGTGTTCACTGTTACATTTATCATGAGTCAACTAGCAAACTTTGTACAATAGACTACTTTAAGTGCACTTGCTCTATAAGGAGATCCCATTACCATTGATCAACTGAACTGAACACATTTTTTCTGACAGTAAAAGCAGTTAAACAGTCAGCAAACACCCCCTGCAACTCATCACATTTGACCACCATGCTCTGGATATGAGAATGGTGCATAATAATAATCCTGTTGTATTGTGATGCATAAAAAGCAGGAATTTGGCAAAAGGTGCTCACCCTCTTTACATATTTCTTTATAAAAGCTGTTTAAGAAAAAGTAAAATCCTTTGCATACACAATTCAATTCAATTTTATTTATAGAGCACCAAAGCACAACACTTCATATTGTAAGGAAAAAACCCTAGAATAATTACAGAGAAAACCCATCAGTCAAAACAACCCCCTATGAGCAAGCACATGGCAACAGTGGGAAGGAAAAACTCCCTTTTAAACAGGAAGAAACCTGCAGCAGATCCAGGGTCGGGGAGGGGCAGTCACCTGCTCTGACCAGTTGGGGCTGAGGGGAGAGAGACAATGAGAGATACACTGTGGAAGAGAGCCAGAGATTAAAGCGATCAATCAGTGCATCATAGGAACCCCTCCCAGCAGCGCAGGCCTATTGCAGCTTAACTAGGGTATGGTGCAGGGTCACGTGATCCAGCCCTAACTAAAATCTGAATCTGATCTTAAAAATAGAGAGGGTGACTGTCTCCCAAGTCCAAAGTGAGAGCTGGTTCCACAGAACAGGCTCCTGAAAGCTGAAGGCTGTGCCTCCCATTCTACTCTAAAGTTGGTATCTTTGGAACCACAAGTAAGCCAGCAGTCTGAGAGCGAAATGCTCAATTGGGGTAAGGCAGTACTATGGGGTCTTTAAGATAAAATGAGGCCTGATTATTCAAGATCTTGTATGTGAGAAAATTTTAAAATTATATTCTGGATTTAACAGGGAGCCAATGAAGAGAAGCCAATATGGGAGAAATATGCTCTCTCTTTCTAGTCCCCGTCAGTAATCTACTACTGCAATACTCTAATACTGCAGCATTTTGGATCAGCTGAAGGCTCATCATGGAGACATGACAGGTGTTAGCGCAGAAACCTGCAGCCACAATACCAAAAAAGATGCCAGTTCTCTCTATGACTGTCTTTCCATATGCTTTCATGGACGTTGGTCTGTCCCACACTACCAGGCCCGGGTTTTCTTGTTTGCTCGACCGTGTCTTCTCAGTGTATAAAATGACAATTACAGCTATAGTCAAACAAAGAAAATCTAACCAGTTGACTGGTTGCAGAGATCACCACTTCACCCAAGAGCTTCTACAGAAAGTAGGGAATTTCGCCTGAGCCAGTCAGCATAGATCTACACATATTCAGAGTTCTGAAAATATGGGGTGTTTTTTAACAGGTAGGCAGTTCCTTCCTCGGCCAAAAATGATACGGTAATCTAAGTTTTAAATATATATTTTTTTTCTTTTGTGAAAGTAACACTGGAGATTTTCTGACCACTGACATTTGGTTGAATGAAAGCATATCTAAACCAATCAGCTAGCCAACCTGAACAATACAGCCTTTACAAAAACTGCATCAGTTATTATTGACAAACCAGAGAAAAATTATGACCACCTGACCATCTGCCAGTGATCTTAAGCACTACATAAGATCAATATTGCAGAACAAAAATGCAACTTGACACCAGAACACAAGATCATGATATGATCTTGGCCTGCAGCAGCTGTGTTATGGTCAGCACGAGCACTGCTGACAATAAAATACATACTACATCAAAATAGTGCTCATAAAGGAGGAATGAGGTCACAGCATTCACAGTAAAGCATCTGCACATTTTTGGAAAGGGTGATTTTTCAGTGGCTTCATGTATTCAGCTCTGACAGGATGAATTCATTTTCAGTTCTTTTATCTGTCTTCAAATCTCAGAATCTGTTTATTTTTTTCAGAGCTTTTTTTTTGTATAAGCAGATGTGAGAGCATAGTGTCAAATCCCCTAAAGGGGATTTGTCAGCTGAAGGAAAAGAGATGCACCATCACTGCTATCTCATCATCAATATGGCCTTTTTCACTGTTTTTTCTTTCAAGTTTCATAATATTACATTTTTTAACCTGCGCAGAGGCAACGCTGCACTGTCAGATTCCATAGGCTATCACTATGAATCACTACAGCATGAACAGACTCCTTCCTCACCCTTGTTTCAGCTGGAGCTGAAGGACAAACCTTTCACCTCTGAATCACAAACAAGCAACACCCAGCCACCTCCAGCACAAACGTATAATAATTTATTCAACTGCAAATAATAATGCTGTATAATTGTATTAATGGAAGATTAAAATATTAAATTAGATGATTGCTAATAATCTGCTCTACCACCCAGGGTCTCTTCACCCTTTTCCAGTTGCACACTACAAATGGCAATTAAGCTATGAGAACATAACTCTTGCATCTCAGTTACCAGGAACTGCAAAATATGAATTTTTATTTATATCTATATTTTTTAAAGAGTTGTTATTTCTTTTTTAGTTCAGCGAGAGCTTGCTGCAGGGTCAGATTTATTTTTTTTTTTGCTCAAGGACACTTAAGTAAAGCCAGGCAGATGCTCACGCATTGGCATACACAGTACAAACACTTGAAGGACACTTGTGTGTATGTATTATGTATGCATGCATTACTCTACTGCCCACGAGGCAAGTGTCACACACATTGTATTGGCTTAAAAACCACTGTACACACACATCATTTATATGCACATTTTTTTTCTAATTCTCAATGAGCTGTCAAGACCAATTACCATTGTGTCATGTATCAGTTAAAAATTGGCCGCTTAGATCTTGAATTCCTTGGCAGGATCTCGATGTCAGTTGGTGATAAAAAAAAAGGGGGGGGGGGGGGGGGGGGGTGGCCGGGACCAC